>JACGTP010000057.1:385339-668574 GCA_023678845.1 Mischocyttarus mexicanus | reverse complement strand
CTACTACTACTATTACTATTACAAACATTTACACGAAACTTACTTTTCCGTTCTTATTCTCTTCTTATTTCGCGACGTGTTCGTTACTTCGAAACGATTTTTCTGAAAAATACAGTCTGAGCACTTTTCTTAATTGCACTTCGATACTGGAATTCTTTCTTCAAGGACGTTTTCCCACCACCACCACCACCACTACCACCATTTTCTTCTACTCTAATCATCCTCCAAGAGATTCTCTCCGATAGTAAGGATCAAGTTAAACACCCACTTAAAGAATATTTCCAAAGAATCCACTACTCCAACATTACATTCATTTTATTCTATTTTGATTGGTTAGTTTGTTTGTTCATCTTTCTTAAACGTAACCACTGGCAAAGTGCTTTCAAAGTTTTCGTCTTAAAAATGTATGTTCAACTGAAGAACACTGAAGAAGAATAAGAACATAATTTGGGATTTGCAAGATATGAAATTAGTGATCCAAGAATAAGCCATCAAAACTCAACACAAATGAAGCTTAAAAAGTAATATAGAGTGACCAAAAGAGTCAAAAGTTTTACTAAAATCAGTGACAGTGTCAATTAGAAGATCCCTGTTTTCAATACGAGTAAAAAGAAAGTTGTAATATTCAATTAAATTAGTTATGGTAGACCTCCAAGAAACAAAACCATGCTGTTGAAAAATTCCTCTCACTGTTAAAATAAACTATACAGCATTTAAAGTTCTTCTCTTCTTTTTTTTTTAAGTAACAGACCCCACGATCATTCAAATAGAAAATCCTCGACCTCCTCTCACACCACTTTTCGTATTCTCTCCTTTTTTATTTCAGCACTGGCAGTAGGATCCTCCCAACAGGTCGACAACCAACCGAATTGGTACAACTGGAGACGAGATTAAGGCAAGTTCTCAATAGCGAACCATGTAGAGCATCGGCTATCTCAATTCATCGAAATTCAGACAGGAACATCGACCCTTAAGCTAAAGCTCGATAAGAGAGAAAGACAAACAGAAAGAAAGAGAGAAAGAAACACCTACAAACCATTTCTCTTTTTTACTTTCAGCAAAAGAGTCCACTCGTTCTAACTCGAATTTGCGATTACGTGACAGAATTTGTTCTCCTTCCTTTTCTAGGTTTAACTCCACCCTCCTCATCTCCTCATTCCCCTTTTCCTTTTCCTTTTTTTGTATTTCTTTTATCGTAGTCACATACGAAAGCTTTTTGACGATAGAGGACTGATACAGTAGGATTACAACACGTATTTAGTTTTTAGTCTCGTAGATGACACTTATGTCAACGATACGGAAAAAGTAAAACTCATTTAAACCATGCTCAGATATCCACATTAATTTAAAGCACACAGACACAGAAACACACACATATCAATCTCAAAACTATTAACAAAGTACAGTTGACTATTCGTAAATATAATTTGTTAATTTTTAAATATCTCGAACAAGGAAAATCTGATTCTTTTTATTCCTGGAGAAATGTATGGAAAACAAAAACAATTCATTTTAAATTTTATCTTTTTTTTGCAATTTGAAATTAAACATTTAATTTAACATAGAAGAAACACAATTTCAAGATTATATTCCAAAAGAGTTAGTAGTTGATCAGCAAATGATTTCAAAATTCAGTAATCATCTTTCTATAAAATAAGAATTTAAAATTTAGTTCGTCCTGTCTTTGGACTTTACGTGTCCTTTCATTTTCTCGCTTGCACTATCTTTCAGGTCGACGTCCGTAGGATCGAGGTCGTCTACCGAAGGAGGAGAATCTAAACTCGTGCACTATTCTTCTGGGCAAATGCAGCAACACTAACAAACTTTCTGGAATATTTCTTCAGATTACGAGAAAGATTGGGGAGAGAAAGAAGAGAGAGAGGAAGGAAAGAAGAAAAAAATATACGAAAGGACACAACTATATACATATATAAATACTATTACTATTACTACTACCAACAAACGCACGAAGTAGTAACACCCCCGCCGACTATGCAAATATCAGACATACGAGCTTGCCTCGTTATGCAAACATTTTTACCAACGTCAACGGGAAAGTTTTTTATTCGATGGAATAAAGATGACGATCGTTAAGCGGGGAAATATAAAAGGAACTAGTATCCTCAAATGCAAAGTGATTCGTGGAAAATCTTTCTTGTAAAATTTCTATCTCTCTTTCTCTTTCTTATTCTCTTTCGCACTCACTCTTTTTCCCTTTTAATGAAGAGTCCCGAAATAAAGGCAAATAGAACTCGACGAAGCAAAAGCCTTGTATTATCTTAGCAGAATAGACCGTAATATTTATCATTCTCTCGTTTTTCCTCGACTACTAGGCATCTCCTCCTCCTCCTACCTTTTGCACTAACCCCTCCTCCTATCCACTCTAACCTTTTCCTTCTGTAACCTCCTCCCCTTCATCCTTCCTCCTCCTTTCCCTTCTATTCTGTTCCCTTTTTCTTTTCAGTGAAAAGTCAAGAAGCTAGTCTCGAAGACTCGCTTTGCCGCTAATTTTTTATAATCTCATTTAGAAGCGTTGTGTAAGAGAGAAAGAGAGAGGAGAAGGGGAAAAGAGAGAGATCGCGACATAATTTAATTTCACCCTAACGGAGAAGGATGAAAAGGAGGAGGATGAAGAAGAAGAAGAAGAAAGAGGAGGAAGAGAAGTAGAAGAAGAAGAATCCGTCCTGCTAACTTCATAATGAGCATTCCACCGGAGAACTGATGAAAGCAATGTTGCCCCCGACCTAGTCAACGATATTATTAAGTTTCACGAAGGTAGAACAGCCTCTCGATAAAGTGCACCTATCTTACTGGACTAAAGTAAAACTAAAATAGAAGAAGAAGAAAGGCTAAATAGTAAAGAAGAAAACCAATTTCCTGAGTCACTTTGATACGAGAAAACATAATTCTTCTGTAGACAATTATAGTTATTAAATATTGTATCAGTTTCGAGAAAAAAATAAATTGTTTATAGAAAAATGGAGAACAAAAGTTTGAGGTTAGGAAACTGTATGGAATTTACAGTTGATGTACTTGTGAATAAAGCTTTAAGTCAGATCTTGGTTTAGTAATTGTGGCGGGGATGCAGCAACGGGTCTCGTCCGGTTCTTCGGCCTAAGAAAGTCGCTTCGAGGCAGTTACGATGATGCTGTTGCATCGTCTACTCGTGTTATCCTCGCATCATTCAAAAATCGTCCTCTCGGTTACCGTATTTCATTAACAAAAATTATCGAAATGATTCGAAGACTAAGGACAAGTACCTATTACGTGTTTGCGAATGCTGAACAGAAATTCTATTGGATTGTGTAAAGTCTAAAAATGGTTCTTCAGTGTGGGTGAGAAAATAAAAATAAAAAATGTTAAAAAAACAAACAGGTTTATGTTTCTTCTTTGCAAGTAACAAAGTGAACGACGACGAGTGTACACGAGGAGTTGATTACTATGAAACAACTCTACTCTTATCAAAGAAAAATTTCAAGGCTGACTCACATAGTTCGCAAGCCATATCTTCACGGTGAGTCCATTTCCTCCTCCTCCTTCTTCTTCTTCTTCTTCTTTTTCTTTTACTTACTTTCTTTGTTTCTTTATTTTTTTGTTCCTCTTTTTGTTTCTTAAAACTCGCAGTCGTGTTTTTTTTTCTCTTTCCGTTCATAGTTGGTTGAGAAAAAGCGCGCCAGGGCGTATCCAAGAATCGATACACTTTTGGCCAACTTAGGGATTCAATCAGTGATCGAAACTCAATTTCCTCGGACTGATTCAAGACGCAAAGGATAGAAAGAAAATAGAGATAAAGAAAGGAAACGAAAAGAAAAGAAAAAGGACGATAACCAACGCGATGGAATTGGCAGCAACCGATCGGGATTTTAGGATTCGCGCGAGAAATAAAATACCACTTGGGGTTTAACCGAGATTCGAATGCACATCTACTTGATAAAGAATGCGACTGACGTTTTTAAAGGGCCTTTTCATTGCAATGATTATACAAGAGTATAGAATTTAGGAAACAAGTTTTTCATTTTTCACAATTACAGAAACCAAATTTGTACGATACCTGAGACAAATTAGACGATTTAGAAATTAATTGACACAAAATAAATACGTAACAATAAGTAGTAAGAAATATAATTGAAAAAGGCAACAAGTAATTGAAGATTGAATAAAAATTCATTCAGTAATTAATGTTGTAAGTAACGAGACGAGAGAATAAGGATCTTTGAGATAGAAGATTGTACCACCGGTTGGTCGGTCGGTCGATGCAAACGACTATTGCCAAGCGTTCTTTCATTATGACTGATTTATCGGGGTGTGCCCTCGTCATGCGTGCCAGCGAGCACACATGTGTTTCTATTAATAGATAGACCACCGTGGCTTCTAAAGTCGACGACGCAACAACGCGCGCTTCTCGCGATATACATCTCATCGTATCTGCTTGAAAGAAACTTAAACACGTTCATACGTTAGGTGCTTCTTTAATAATACTAATTATCAAAAACACACACACACACACACATTTTATTTTATTTTATTTTACGGAATTAAATCTCAATAATACGAGAAATAAATTACAACAGATTCCTATTCTGTTCAAGTAAGAATTGCATAAAAGACTTACGAATGAAAATTTCGAACAGAAACTTGGCGAGAATAAAAATCTACTGACGAATTATTTATTGGATGAGATAATTAAATAAAAATAACAATAAATAAGAGAAGATTTATGCTAATATCTAAAACTGCAAAAGCTAGCAAGAATTGAAATTCGACTCGACACGTCTTTCAGTTATAATGTCGGCCACTAGAACGGAAGCGGAATAAACGTGCCAGCAACCTTAACCACCGATATTCCACCCCTTCCTACAACCCCTACTTCTCTCTCTATTAGTCTGTCTATTTCTCTCACCCCTAATTCCTTGTAACCACTTTTCGCAAGCGTCAGAGAATACGATAGAAGAGGCAGCTTAATATAACGATAACGCGTTCTCTTAATGGAATATCGCAGAAAACCACCATGACATTAACCTCCGCCAACGTGATGATGACCCCTTCCCCTTCTCCCTTCCCGTCGTCGTGTAAAGCCAAACGAATATCGTTTTCGACACCTTCGAAGTCGAGAGAGAGAGAGAGAGAGAGAGAGAGAGAGAGAGAGTTTTCGTTCGATCGAAGCTCAAATATTTTGCGAATCGAAGCCACCGTGAAATTGAACGAAGCATCCGTTCAAGAAAAGCTTTTCTACTTCATATCCTGGCATTAGTCTGTGTGTGTATATATTTTATTTTATTTTTTACAGAAAAAAAAAGGAAATATGTATTTTAATCAAACGAATTCTATTAATAGAGATTGACATAATACAAAAAAAAAACTAATCCGATATGATATCGATCAGAAAAAAGACTTCTTGTCGATTCCCATACGACTTTTAATTTAAAACGAATTGAAGCAACGGAGGTAGGGATATAAAAGGAAGGAAGAGAGAGGGGTGAGGGATGAGGGATGATGATAGTTGAAGAACGATACGATAAAATTGATGAAAGCTTAAGAAATCCTTAGCGATAAGCGAGACATACAACCCAACGTTCCCTACCTCCGATTAGGTACATTTCCCGTGAGTGCGTCCGCTAGCTCTTGGCAGTCGATTTACCGACTCAATGATCCGTGGAAGCGTCCCGTAGTGTTCCACCTTCTCATGAAATATCGTCAATCCAATTTAACGATAATTAATTGCACTTCACTCGAGATAGAACGCGATTCCAGAGTGATCCGTGACGAAGTCGAGCTTGCCCCCGGTTCACTCGATTTAATTCGATCCTACTGCGACTGTTCTTCTCTCACTCACACACTCACTCTCTCTCTCTTATACTCTCTTACTCATTGAAAAAAGAAATAGATTTTGTTTTATCGCTGAAAGATTCTCGTGAAAAGAAATATACTAAACGAATTGATTCGCTAGCATAAATTACTTGAAAGAAAATTTCGAACCATGTATTTTTTTGTTTTCTTAGAAATTGCAACAGTTTGAAACCATAATCATGATTTCAAACGATGTAACATTGATGAATCTCACGTTGGGTTTTTTTTCGAATTGCACTTTTAAATTGTTTGTGGAAAATACTCTCTTCTCTCTAACACAATTCTACTTTCACACACATAGATGGAGAAATAGACGGACACAGAGACAGAGTACGCGTGTACGCAACATATCCCAGGGATCTAATTAGTAATCAGGTGTATGCTCTACGACTTAAGCGGGTTAAAAGGGAGTTAAAGGGATCGAAGTCATCGTATAGGACGGTTTTGCATTGTGTCCCTATCTCGTTCCAATTACACGTTGAAATTGCGGTTTAATCTGAATACAGTGTGTCACCCTCGTCCTCGATCTCGTCCTAGTCCTCGTGTCCTCGTCCTGGTCCCTTGTAGTTGACGTAGTCGTCGTTCTCTACATCGAAACCAAACCGAGATTGTTCGACACCTTTGTTACGCGTACCGACAAACTTCGATCTGTTCGATACAATCACCGATAAAGTACTTCTTAACGGTGCTACCAATCGAAAACTTTGCAAAATTCATTTACAAGTGTTGCTAGTTTCGTTTAATTAATCTTATAACGGAGAAGATTTAATTACATGAACGTTCTTAATTTTAATATGCGTAATAGTTTATACAAAATTGTTATTTCACATAAGAAACTTCGATCTAACTTTCAATATGAAATTTAAAATACAGAAACAATAAAAAACAATCCAACATCACTGGTTTAATATTCTTTTAAAAAGAAAACGAATATTTAAGAAGGTATTGCAAAAAAACAGAAACTCGTCCTAATCGTTTTCCCATCGATTGATTGAAGGAAAGAAACAGTCTAAGCAAATAGATATCGGCTTCTACAGAACTTGAGTTTCTTTAACAAAGCAATTGCTGATTTAGCAAAACCAAGTAGAAAATCTACGACTACGAAGACAAGAATGACGATGAAGGATTTAGAAAAGGGCGCAGCGGGTGCACTTTGAAGCCAATACGTTGGGGACACACCGCATTGGGTGCAATTGGAGCCACGACTTTCCGGCTCGGTGCAGAATAATCACACGGAGACGGAGACAAGCGGCAGGAAGAGGGGTTGGCAAGGAGAGGGGAGTTGAATTAAATGATCGATCGCACCCGCGGAAACTCTCGTTAATCGTTCGTTTCCGTTCCGCGTTTCCCATTCCCTTTCTATCGGCTCCTCCACCGGAAACTCGTGGGATAGTTTCGAGCCGACGATTTCGATAGTTCTGACCTCTACCCTCTTCTACACTCCTCTACACCCCTCAACACTCCCTTCTAACACCCCTTCTCTTCTATTTTTCTTCTTATTTCCTTCGATTTTCTTCCAACCCTCGTTCTTGGTAACCGTGAATCTATTTTTCCTACAACGATGACGGAAACTCGATCTTTCTTAGAAATATTGTCAAAATAACGATGTGATTAAAATTTATAAAAAGAAGAAGAAGAAAACAACAGACAATTTATTGTTGAAAAAATTCCTGACTACCGTCTGACGTGAACTATTCGTCAACCACTGTTATTACCAACTCTCCACCTTTTTTATTTTTTAACATCGTATTCAAAGTTAAAAAATAAGATGTCTGTGTCCAGTTATATACATTCCTGTATCTAAATATAAAATCTGTATAATTTAGTGAATAAAACGAGAAAGAGAGAGAACGTTACCAGTCTTTCTCAACCTCCTCCTACTATTCCTCTTCGAATTCGCAACAAGGACAAAAGAATTTTTAAAAGAATGTGCCCTGGTAACAGAATTAACGCCCCGGAAATTTCGAAAGAAAAACACACACAAAAAAAAAGAGAGAAGGGTGCAGGCTGGTATATTTCACTAAAAGCCACGATAACCCGGGTATGGTGTTAGTTAGAATCCCCATACTTAATCTAACCTTAACCTTTATTTATCCTGTAGACCGAGAATAAGCCAGAGGGGTAGAAACACACGTACTTACATACGTGTGTATTCGACACAAGTGTGTGTATATGCTAAAGAGTAAGAGAAAGATGGTTAGGAGGAAGAGGAGGAGAAAGGGGGAAGAAAAGAGATAGGTAGTACGTTCGTCAGTGGTCAGACTGGTTAGCCAGTGTTTAAGAATAGGAAAAAGAAAAAAAGAAGAAGAAGAAGAAGTTGAACTTGTGCTAGGTCTTACTAAAGATTCTCTCCGTCGCATGTTCTGCCGTTGAATAATGGCCTCTCTGTAAAAATAACCCTTCCTCGAGGTAGAGGACTAAAAAAAGAATGCTGTGACTCCATAAATACTGGTTCATGCGATAAACGAGCTAAGGAGGAAACAATTCTTGATAAAAATGGGTGTTTATTGGAGTTTCAACAACGAGATAATAATTTTCTTGATAATTCATTAAAAAATTGAAATTATGTAACAAACCCTAAAACAACTGGGCTGTTAGAAGAAGAAGAAAAAATACTTGTCACGTAAAACGTGAGGGTAAAGAAGAAGAAGAGGAAGAGGAAACTGTGAAGGGAATCTTGTCGAGATGAGAAAAAAGAAGAAAATAGGCAGGTAATTAAAGGCGTAAGCGGAGCACGAAAACTGGACAGTGGCCATGTTCGTTCAAGAAATGCACCGTTCGTACAAGGTTACTTGCTAGCTGGCTGACTGGTGGGCTGACTTGCTGGGTTGCTGGGTTGCTGGCTAGTTGACTGGCTGGCTGTTGGCTTCTTCGAAAATTCCTTTTGGATCGTAAAGTAAATTCGTTGAGACGAGTGCACAGAATACTGAAACGTGTATCAACGAGTGGAACGAAGAAAAAGAAGAAGATAAGTTGGACGTATTTTGGTTGTACTAGCCAATGGAATTTGCATGGTATTGTAATGTAGAAAAGAAATAAACCAGAAAGGGAAAGAGAGTAGTAAAAAGATCGCTTGCGAAATCTTTGAAGAAAGTACTGAATACTTTTGTGAAGATAAACGTTTGACAAAGATGGTACTGAAAGTAACTGGTACTGGAAGTAACAAAATGTTTCATAAAGGAACGTTAATTGTGGTCCTTGGAACAATAGATTGTAAAGCTTCAAGTTTTGTTATGTGGCTTTTTGATGTTGTCCAATTCGGTTTTATGATGGATTATCTTTTTCAAAGTTTCGACATTAGAAGAAGGAGTAAAATCAGCCTACACGAAGACGTCAGGAAGAAATTTTTGTTTGGCTTAGCAAACATTACAACCTAAACTCTTTTCCATGAAACAGGAAAAGTTTGATTCTTAAACCAGCATTAAATAAAATAGTTGAGCATCCTTATTGCCTTTGATGGAAGTTTCTTGAATATCTTGCTGCTGATCGAGTCAACTCGTTTGATAAAGTAGCAACGTTCGTAGTTCATGGAATCGTTGAAGGATAAAAAAAACAGCATATCAAGACAATCTGGGATACGTAAGCTAATACGAAAGTATAATTTATGTAAATATCAGGAAGGAAGACACACAGGGGGAAGGAGTAGGATGAGGGGGTCAAGCGATTGCTCGCAATTTGCATCGGTTAGATGAGAAATTGTAATAGACGATGGGTAACGTTTTGTGCAACTGGAAAAGGGAAAAACCACAAACTGTTTCGTTCCGGTTCGTCGTCCATCTCGAGAGTGTCTTGTCCCTCGCGGCCAACCACAACGTTTCAAAGTTGTACGAAGAGTGTGCGAGGAGTTACTACGAGAATAGAGGGAAGTGAGATGCAAAGAAGGACAAGAGAGACGAACTTGAATGAAAAAGAAAAGAGACGAACCAAAAGAAAGGTAAAGTAGAAGAAGAAGAAGAAGAAGAAGAAGAAGAAGAAGTAGAAGAAGAAGAGACGAAGATATAAAACATTCAAGAACCGAGAGGAGTTTGTGAATAATGCATAACCGCGGAAATGGACCGCTTAGGCGATTTAAATCTCATAAATGCATCGCCCGTTTGTTCCCAAGGGCACGTACCATTTTGTCAGGACACACTCTCGCCTACCGCGTGCATTCGCTTCTGCGATTCACTTTTAGTCACATATCACGACTCGCAAAGAAGAAGTTGGTGGTTCCTTGAAGAAAAAAACGAAAAACCTCTTCAAAAAGAATTATTCCAAGTTTTTTTTTCCAGCTATTTTGTAAAACGAGAAATACAAAATTAGATTTTTTTAAAAAGAATAAGAATAGTAGTGTCATCTGATGAATCATTTGATTGCTCGTGAGCTAAAATGAAAGAGGGTTTTTAAAAAACGAATAACATAACGTCAGTGTCATCTGATCGATGATGTTTCTTGGCTTATGAGCCAAAAAAGAGAAAGAGGGTATAATAATTTTATTTTGGTTGTAGAACATTTGAAAAACGTGAAACATAATTTGGAACAAAATGAAGAAATGTAGAGTTCGGTAAACTATCATTCGTAAAAAACAGTTTGAAGAAACGACTTAACGAAAGCCCCCAACGAAGGAACGATCCTTTTAGCGAAACTGGTCTTACGTGCTTTCCCACTCGCATATTGGATTTTCGGACCTTTTAGTCGGCCGATCTCTAAAAGCCGCACCGTCGTAAAGAAGCTTTGCCATGTAAAGAATTAGACGCCTTTCAAAAAGAGCTACTTTTGAAAGCAGCTATCTGCCACACGAACTTCTCTTCCCCAAACTCTTAGTCAACGAGTTTCCGATCGATAGGAAACCGCATCAAACTGTAAAAGGGAATATCCGGGGAGAAAAGAAAACACAAAAAAAGAAAAAAAGGAAATGAAAAAATCAAGAATCGATAAGATTTTCTTTACCATACGGTTTTTTATTTTCCTTTTGAAGCTAAAACAAAACCAAAAACTATTCTTCTTTCATTTTTATCTTTTTGTTAAACAAAATAGCAAAGACATGTTTAAAAAATAAATAGGAAATAGACGAAATCTATCTCGAGGTAAGATAGATTAAATTGAAACTAACGGGTAATGGAATGGTACAAATCGTTGAATCGATGAATCAAAGAGATCAATCAGACTACGATCTTCGAGATTGCTATTGAGTCCAGACTATGAATTCACCAGTTTCGAGATATACAGAAGAAAGAGATTGGAAATGAGTACCGATTTTATTCTGGATAACGTAAAAAATGAAAGCAAATTTTCCTAGAAGAGATAAAAAGAGAGAGAGAAATATTCTTCGTTGAAAATAGGCACGAAGAGTTGAATGATATCAAGAAATCTTACAAAAGGAGTAATAAGGTGAAACGGAAGTACAAAAAAAAGGAAATAGAAAAGAGAAGAACGAGTGAGAAAGAGAGACAGAGAAAAGTAGAGGGAAGAGGTGGAGAGGGTAGAGAAGAAAGTCTATTCATCTGGAGTATCTGAAATTATCCGTAACTCTCTTTCGGTAATTCACTTCGAAGCACGAATCGTGCTGGAAAAGCGGTCATTGAATCCGACAGACGCCCCATGGTTCTCTTTCTCTCTCTCTCTGATACTTTTTTCTTTTATCTAAAAAGCGTAGACTACGATAGCAACGGCAGAAGGGAGAGGACAACTCTTTCGAGTAGAAACGAGTTTCCCACCGTGAGTGCTCGGTGCTCTCTCAGAGGAACGTTTGACTCGAGAGGACCCGTAGTTTCGAGTCTCTGCGTCTGAGTCTCTTCTCTCCTAGATGGGGTAAAAGTGTAATTAATTGTTAAATCGTCCCGATTCGAGTATCCTACGAGATTTTCTACCTTCACGATCAAAATCTATAGATTATTTTTTTATTTCTTTTTCTTTCTGTATTGTATTTTTTTATCTTTTTCCATCTATCTCTCGTTCTAATCTTTTCTAAATGAAATTGAAACGTTATGTCACTGATCTAACCACCGAAGTTATTGGAAATGAAAGCTTTTATCAAGAATTTTATACACGTATATAAATGTATATTTTTTTAGATAATATTTTAACTGTATTTTAAATAAAACAATAAATTTTGTGTGTATGTATGTTTGTATCGTATGCATTTAAACTACTCATGAAATATTGATAAGTTATTGCTACAAGTTTAATTATTTTACAATGATTCTTTAAAGTATTTTTAATAATTATTAATAAATTGTATGCGTGTGTTTATTTATGATTTCGCCTTTCTCAGTTCAACTACAAATCAAGACGCGTTCGTATATAAAAAATTCTACAACGATTACGATTAACTATTAAATTATTTTTCTAGAAAATTATTGATATAATATGTTTAATCCTAAACCTACACACGCGACGTTAAATGTCAAAAATGATATAAAATCATGTTCAGTTAATCTTACATGTAGTTTGTCCTGGTATCCAATGGCTGTATATTCATAACCAATGTTGTATATCCATATCCATAATTGCATGTATCCATATATGTATATGTCACTATTCAGCACTACACACACTCGCGCACATATGCATATCACTTGCATAGGAAGGAAAACACTCACACACGCGAATACGTGACGCGAAAATTACGTACTTGTCTAATATCCTTGTTACACCTTCCGACGCTCGAAGAAGACTAACGATTATTACGAAAAGTTGTTCCGAATACAATCGATAATTACCGAACATACACGAAGGTCAATTACAAATCTTAACGACGCAATGACAATGTTCAGTTGTCGACACCGGCCGAGGAGTGACGGAGATTCGCGAACGTAAACAAAACATTGAACGCTCGTCTAAGCCGGCAATTAAGGAATGTTTTTCTAAGTATTTCATATTTAACGAATTTCTTAGAATTCTCCGAGAAATGTAAACATAGTCTCATCTGACTTGGACCTCCTACACCTTTGTCTATCTTTCTTTCAATACATTTAATACGTATGGGCTATTACTATGGGTGACTTATTTACAGGTGACCTACTTTTCTTACCAGTGACCTACTTTTGACCAGCTGTATTCTATTTCTCATGATAGATTTTTATTTATTTCACTACCAAATAATTGTTTGATGTATCTGAAATTTCAGATATAAGTCTAATTATAATTATTATACATTTAAAAAATTACAGAACATCTTATTTCCTTTGCAAAGTCTAAATATCAGTAATGTAATATTACTATTTGAAAAATCTCATGTTTAAAATGTAAGAAAGAAAAATGTTAAAATAGTAAAAGAACAGACACACATTGATCATCGTGTGACATTATTTTATCTAACAAAAATGAATAATTTACCGAATACTACTTTGGAAAGCTCTTCAGGTCTTAAAAAGCTTATAAGAATTCAACCTGATTCTCGAATTAATAAGATGAAGGGAAAAATTGAGATACTGGTAAAAGGCAGAGATGTACGCAAGTGGGGTGTTCTCGAATGTCCTCGTATTTCGTAGCGCACGTGACAAGTACAAGAATAGTATAAATGGTTTAATTTCCTTATTCTACGAGCAAACCACTCGGTAGATCGTACGTGGCATACTGATGAAACAACGATACTAGTAACAGTGTGTAATCAAGCTTCCTAAAGATATTTACAGTAAACAATTATTCTACTAAATGCAACGTTAATGCATTATCTATTTAATTTATTTCTAATTACATTTCATTAGAATAATCAGAAATTAATTAAAATAACGAATTCAACAATTGTTGCTTTGCTATTAAATTAAATATACGTTAAATCAAATAATATGCAAATAATTTTCTCATGTCTTTTAAAAAGAAAGAAAAAAAATGACATTTTAAACATGGATTAAAAGATCAAAGGGTACAGTGTCTTTAGAAAAGATTCCTTTCGTACGACTATGGAAAAACGAAGTATACAGTAAGTAAGTATAACTTAAAGATGAAAGAGAAAAAAAAAACGTTAGATACAGGGCTGGTATAGTGTGTGTGTGTGTATTCGCAAGCTCGTTTCATTAACGTTAATTAAGACAAAGTTACGTTTCTTTTTAACAACTTATGTTTTATTTTTATCTCGTTGAATAAAAGACAAACAAAGTAATCTCGTTTGATGTTGAACCTGAAAGTTTGGTTCTAAAGAAAAATACAATACAATTTGTACGTAATTAATAAATAATTTGGCAGAAAACACGCGAAGAATTTATAACGCTCGAAAGATCAATGAAAAAGAGTAGTGTGGGTGGAATGGGGTACTCGTGGAATGTTACGTACCAATGAATTACAAATAAATGATACTTTTGCGACTAACATTTTATGACCATAACTGTAAAGGTGTATTATTAATTAAAATCGTTAACGAATAATTCTCGTATCCACATATCTTTTCATTATCTATCATAATCGATTATTATTAAAAAGAAAAACAAAGTACGTAGGAATTTAGTGAAGCAGGAAAAGCTGTGTTTTCAAAAGGTTTTCTGTAACTACCGGTTAACAATTTCATGTTAAAATTTCATACACGTTATGTATGACGATGCATAGTGGTGATACCAAACTTCAAAGGGTCCCTTTCCCCCTTTCACTCCATCTCCCATGGCTCAACGAATACATATCCATAGGTATATATAATATACATATATACATACATATGTTTCAATATATAAAAAATATTTTCGTTTATTTTTTAGCCACTTATGGTAGAATAAATCTAAAAGAATTGGAATGATTCATTAAGTGCCTATTGCATTTCTCTTTGAACTTATCACAAATAATTATTTTCAAATGTTAAATCTCTCTCTCGTGAGTTGATAAGATGAAAAGATAACAAACACCTCTCATCCCTCATTCGTCGTTTAAAATATATTTTTTAAAAGAAAAATTCCGGACAAATTCTTCATACATTTTCATATTTAATCTCCAACGTGGTATAAGCGAGTATATAAAAAAACAAATAAAAATATAAATGACACCAGTATTTTACTTCCACTATTTGTATTTGAAAATGTAAACGGAGTAATGTTACCGAGATTGTTTATAAAAGCTCAAATAACACGAAACCGTATACTCGTATATTACCTTACCTAAATGTTATAATTCCCTTTTATTGATTAAATTAATTTATAAGGGCTTTCTGTATTATAATCGAATAACAAATGAAATGTATGTGTAATCAAACATATATATAAATTTTTATCAACACTTATATTAAAATTTTAATCAAATATCGTGTGGATATTATACGTTGACCGATATTTGGAGAAAAGTATTTATTCAAATAATTAATCACAAATGAAAGAAAACGAATAAATTAACAAATCTGATTATGCGAAATATATTATTACGTTTCGATAGACGAATCAGTCGAGTTTAGCTGGGACCAGGCAGATTCGTTTCTCACGAAAATTAAGCAACGATAAAAATAACGAACCACTGAAATCGAATTTATAATCTTTTATATTGATCACTTAAATCGTACGCCTCAATTCGTATGTAAACTACTGAAAATAGTGTCATTCGTGACTTAGTCTTACTACTACGAACAGAATAATATGAAAAATTGTTGTGGGACGTCACAATATTTAGATTCATATCAATGATATATTATTTTAGTATTTTTTTAGTATTTTTTATTATCCTTTTCTATTTTATAAACCCAATATAATTAACAGTAATACATTTCAATCAATTTTTCCAATACACGTATACTCTATGGTGTTTTAAAATCAGATTAAACGCATTTTATTTATGCTCTTTTAATCATCCTCCTTCCATTAGTTAACCAAAACAAATAAATGCATCTCCATTAACCGATTAAACAAATTACATCACTCGAGTAACGATTGTGAAATATTTTCATAAAGAATAAAACAAGTAGAAATGACGAAAAGGAACTAGTACAAAGAAAATGAAGAATAATAAGAAGAAAAAGAATATAATTCGAGAGGAGGAGTAGAAGAAGGAAGAGAAGGAAAAAGACGAGAACCTAAACGTAGGGCAGAAAACGACAGAACGACCGTTCGAAGAACAGTTTCATGAATTTTCAACGACTCGAAGAAAGTAGTATCTCGGCCGTTTAAAAAAGAAGAGAAAGACTTTCTTCGTCGTTTTCCACCATAGATTTTCCTCTTCAACGAAACCTACCCTTCCTTTTCCATTTTCCTTCCACCTACTCTCCTCATTCTACTTTATTTCTACCAGCAGTGGTAGAAACGTCGAAACAATCGGCCGTTTCTCACGAAGACGTTACTTTTCTTTTCCCTTTTTTTTTTATTCTCCTTTTCTCCCCACTCATCCCTTATTCCACCCCCTTACTCTCTCCGTTCTATTAACGTTTCCTCGTGCACGTAACTTTCGCCGTTTTGCCGCGTAAAAATTGTTCCAATGGCAGAAAGAAAGTCGTAGGAAACACATTCCATTCTCAATCTCCACTGAACAACTCTTTCCTTCTTAAAAAACCTGACGAGTATCCATTAGCATTGGGACTGGATTGTACGTAAAGGTACACCATCTCGAGTACCAGACTCCGTTTTCATCCTGGTTGGCAGCAAAGCATACCGTTTTGTATAGGCACGCGTTCAACATCCAAATTTTTCTACTACTTTTATCGTTGAAAATAAAGAAAAGAAAGGATAGACACAGTGAACGATAGAAAAGTCGTAGGAAAAAGGACTCGGGGTCTGGAGGACGAGGTGAGTGTGTGTGTGTGTGTGTTTGTATGGGTGGAAGGATTGCTAATGTTTACGTAAACGTTGGAGAACGTTTTTCGTTTACTTTGTTTTCTTCATATTTTTTTTCTTCTTCTTCCTCAAAAGAAAATAAAAATGAAAGAACAAATCAAGAGAAAGCTAACGAAATAAAAAAACGGAACATGCGTGAAAATGAAGCAAAAAGAGAAAGAGAGAGAAAAACTACTACTGGTCTATGGCATCTTTCACACCGAATTTTACGGAAATGTTTCCAAGGAAAAGAGGGTTGGTTTGCTACACCGAAGCACTGAGTTTTCTGTTTGCATCGAGTAAATATTTAAGCCCGTATTCCAAGCCATTCTGAAAACTCTCTTTCTCTTTCTCTTTTCTTTCGAATACGGAATCTGGTATGTTTCTCTTCCTCTATTCCTCTTTCTTTGATTCGTTCGTCCATTCTCTTTCTCTCATTCCCAGTTTCTTTCTTTTTTCCCCTCTTATAGAACCACCACTCTTAAGCCTACGTTCACCGAGAGAGCAGCAGCCTAACTTTGAAGAACTTTTTCGAAATCGAAGAGATTCGATCAAATGTTAGAGACCTTTGTAGTCGAATAGTGGCTCGTAGTATTACGCGTATTTCTAAATGAATTAAATCGTTTTAAACAATTTTTCAAGATCTTAACAAATTAGGTCGATGTATGTTAAGTGCAAATTTATGTAATAGTTACTTGTAAGCATTGATTATGAGTTTTTGTTTTCTTATTTTACAGGAGTATCATGTAGGTATAGGTATAGGTAAAGTTTGTATGTAATATTACTACTATGTATTATTACTAGTTGGAAACGGCTGAAAATTATATACCTGAGCATGATTAATAACGTTCTTCAGAAAGGCTGCAAACGTCTGCGAGCGAGATGAATGTATCCGAAGACAATGGAAACTTTGCTTATCTACATATTGTCTCGGTGGAAGGTCTAACTTAGTAGTTACGCAGAATCAGCAACTTCGTGCATCTAATTTAGGGAAAGTGCGTAAGATATTGTGATTTTTGGTGGTACGGTTTCTCTCTCTTACTTTCTCTTCTTCGTAGCCAAAAGATTTTCATTTTGGTCTACAAAGGTTCAAACGAGATAAGAACGATAATAAGAATTTTCATGATAAACCTGGTAAGACAAGGTGGTAGAAAAACAAGATGAAAATATTGGTGTACGTGAAGTAAGTAAAGTCTCCAGAGAAATACATAACACCGTGTTTGCGGTATAATTTTCTAAAACTTGTATATATATCAGTCATAGTGATGTATATACAATGTCACAAACTAGTATAATAATATTAATATTTCTATCTTACCAAGAAAGTAACACTCCGTTTACAAGAAAATTATAACTCGAGATAGGATTTATTACCAAGTAGAATCGTTCGATGATAAACGAGAAAGAAAATAGAAATAAAAAATAGAAGAAGAAAGAAATGAGAGAAAAAAGAAAACCTATTTTTTATTCGTCCTTTTTGGAAAACTCAATTGGAAGGTGAACGTTTAACTCTTTTCTTTTTTTGCCACAATCGGACATAGAACGAGGAAGGAATTCGAAGAAGGTCATAGGGCCAATCAAGACGATCTCGTACCAAAAGTCCAACTCGATTCTAACTTTTCCACCTTTTTCTGTTCAAGGGTGAAACGATAAAAGTGGAACTATGTCTTCCAATCTTTTGTTTTTCTTTTTTTTTCTGTTCTCAGGCAAGCAACTACCACACGACGACCACCAAACGATGCTAATCCATAATTTATTAAATAATAAATGTAGTAATATTAATAACTACCAATTTAAGCAAAAACTTAGCCTATACTTAAACTGCATCTAATCACAATACCTGAGAAAAGCTTTCATCTAAAATGGTACACATCGTTCAATTCATAAAACAAGGGTTGAATAATCCACAAAATGATCTTAACTCTGTTTTAAGAAGCTCTTCTATTGTAATAGGATTAAGGAAGGTAGAGTTGGTTGGGGGGGGATTGTGATCTAACGAAACGTCGAAAGAATAAAAGGAGTTTGACATTTTGAGGTCAAGAAGTACTTCTTCGAATAGCCAAAGATAAGTGATGGTGTAGTAGGATAGATCGATTTGATCGGTTGTAGATCGAAAGCAACGGACAAGCTCGATTCAAGCTTGAATCTTGAAGAAGAAGGATAATATCGAAGGTGACGAGAGCTATGCTACAAAAGGGGGTGCTGTAAAGAGGGGAAGAAGAGAAGAAGGGTAGAGAAGAGGGAGTTAAGTCTCGTAGGTACGGTTGACAAGTCGATGCATCCCTTCCACCATATCGGATTTCTCCTGAACGAAGGAAAGAAAAGAGAACGAACGAACGAACGGGATGAGGAAACGGGTAGGAGAGAGGGAGGGATATCTTATCGAGTTCTTTTCTCTGCGAGAAAGCAACGATAGCAGATCGTAGAACGGACTTGGCTTTTGAAATTCTACTGTCGAAAAAGATTTTACGATACATCCCGGTGAAACGAACGGAAACAAGGGATTTCGTTGGATCGAGAAATCCAACTAGTTCGCAATCGTTCGACTGAAATATTCTATTCCAAGTTTTCCTTTTCGAGATACGGTGTTTCGTTCGAAAATAATGGCCCACCTGTACCTTGGGAAAAATAGAATTATATTTGGAGTTTAATAAAACGTGAAAAGATATTCTATTCGAAAGTAATGCAATTGACCATGACCAAGGATGGTCATTGATGATATTGTTATTAATATAATAATTAATAATGTATATTACAAAATAGTATTATGTTGCAAAGTTGCATAAGATAATACTTTTTATAAACAAAACACTTTTGGAAACGTACGTGTATAAAAAATTGCAGAAATCAGTTGAAATTTATCGATAAGAACAAATTTCGAAAGTAACTTTTCCTACGATTTAAGAAATCACTTACGCTTTTACGCCATTCACCTAAAGCTATGCGAGATTTTCTTGGACGAGTGGGCAGCAAGAAGGATCGAACGATAAAATTGCAGTAAAAGTAGAAGCACCTTTGGGATGACGTTACTGAAAGAAGGAAAACTGGCCAAGGAAATAAAGAATAAAAGGTGAGCTGAAGAAAGTAGAAAAGTGGGCACGACGAAAAAACTATCAGAGTTTCTTTCTCGTTCTTCGATTCTATTGCACGAAGCAGCAAATTGTATCGGTGTCAGATGTGCCCAGGAGTTTCTTCTTTTTATCTTCCCTTCCTTATTTTTTTGTTGTCCTCCTTGCTGCTGTTCCCCTCTCTACTCTTTTTCACTTTGGTAGAGAGTCGTCCTGAATTCTTCGGACCTTACGGAAATTACATTCTCGACCAGAACGTGGAAACGCCGAAGAAGCGAGCAAAAAAAAAAAATAAAAGCTGGCGAATTCGCGCTTACGCTTTTCAGAATGAAATTCTTCGAGAAATCGTCCAAGAATAGGTTGAACAGAGCTCAACCTAGAACTAGGTGTTAGTAGAAATCATTCAAGCGACGATTAAGAACTTCTTCTTAACTTTGAGAAAAAATAATCCAAGTTCGGTATGATTCTTCCAGAAACTCGTAATATCGACGTCAACGATTATAGGTCAGGTTGATATTTTTTTTAATTGACTTTTCTTAACAACTTTTAAATAACGATCCTTAGTCAAGTTGATAAAACTTTAATCTCGTCGTTGTATATACACACATATATATAAAAGATATAGGTTAAAAGAAAAATCTCGAACAAGGACGAGAATTTTTTATCATGCAATATTATCTCGTGTGCATCTAACCATCTTCAATATCACGATCTTATAGTTGAGAACGTTTATTAAAAAGAAGTATAGTAATACAGAAAGGGAAAAAAGTAAAAAAGAAATACAACCCAACTCTTTTTTATACACGTTCTTTAGAAAACCGAGTAGAAAAAAGTCTCGTAAAAATATAGAAACTTCTTTATTATCAGAAACTGTCATAAATTCGATCAACTCGTCTTCATCCAAGAGAGATTTCTAGCATCAATTCTTCGATGTTAATATCACTTACACGTGTGTGGACATAAACTAACTGTCTTCTAATTACGGAGTTTAGTATTGGAGTTTTTATGCTGTAAGGCTTTTCTCGTGGTAGATATACCACGTGGTATTATCCCAAAAAGAATTTGTTGGAATTGCATTTAGGAAGATTTCGTGGGAATAAATTTAACAAACTTACTCGACGTTTCATGGTCGTCCAGAAAACCTTGCTGAAACGTTACCAGAGAAGAGATCTCACTTTTGTTCGTTCGTTCGTTCGTTCGTTCGTTCCAAGTTCTCTTCCTGGAGTTTCTGGAGAATGGTGACATCGTCCGCGAGAGATGTTAACTTTTAGATGTTAAGTCTGGCATAAAAGCGTTGCACTTGAAAGAGCAACGTAACGCTTTTACCTTTTCATATGCCATATGCGCGTCATGGATAAGACGCTCGACTTAAAACGTGAAATGGTGTTTGAACGAATAAAGACGGCGACGAGGAAGAAGAAAATTGTATACATTCTTCGTAGAAAAGTGTGTAGATGTAGAAGGTTGTTGGTAGATGTTTGCACATCCTCTAAATTTCGATATTATCTACTTTACTCTCGTCTTCGATGGTCGAACATGTTACCTAAGCAAACTTTCTACGAGTACGCAGCAACATTCGAGGAAAGACGATCCACGATCATTGCTTTGAATTTGTTTTTTTCGTCTTCAACAAATTTTCAACACAACTACTGGGTATGTATGTATAAACACGCAGGGCAAATAAAAATAGGAAACTTCGTTCCCCAGGATTCTCGTCAAAGCTAGCGAAGAATTGGAGTGAAATAATGCAAGAGGGAAGAAAATACCCAACCCCCTAAGCAAATATAACTCGAGTACCGTTCTTTAGGTTTTTCGGTATGCTTTTCTTTCCTTTTTCCTTTTTTTTCTCATTTCTCTCATCACACACTCTCTCTCTCTCTTTCTAGTAACTCGTTCTTTTTTTTCATTCCATTTTCCCTGTTTTACGGGAGTTCTTTATCGTAAGTTACATGGGACACCTTTTACATACCCAAGGATAATGACGAGAAGGAATAAAATATGAGCACACAAACATTTCAAAACTCTCTTTCTCTTTCTCCTTAGTCTATCTTGGTTTTATTCAAACAGTCTATTCTACTTTATCCCAGATAGAAATTTCATCGAATATACGAGGATTTCTAAATAATCTATTTTCCTAGTTAACGTGTAAATGTTCTGAAAATAGAGGATTTGGATTTTGATAGAAATCGTAAGACTCGATAAACTTGGTCAACGTGATTTCCTGACCAACAACAAAGTAGAATAAATTAGAATTTCGCTAAGTCATTAAAAGGAACAAATATTCTTGAGTGTCTGTGTTATCGTCTTAAATGTATCTTCTTGCAAATAATCTATTATCGTTTATTCTCTCTCTCACACACAAACACACACACACACACTTCTATTACTTGTTCGTTTCTATTATCCCATTGATCGACTCGATGATACTCGACAACGAAGATAAAACTCAAACGAACAGCTTAACGTGAAACCATAAGTCGTTAGAAAACAGAAAGAGAGAAAAAAATCTATTTGATGTGTAAAAATTAGAATAAAAAGAAAAGGAAAAATAATAGAAAAAAAAAAAGATTGGACCAATTATGGTCGGGCAGAAGCAAGACATCGTGTGTGTACACCTACGTTCTTAACGAACCGCGAATCATCGCTGGTTTTTGTACAAAGCGCGTTATGAAACGTACGTACATGTTATGCGAAAGGCCGTTTAGGAACATATGTAAGTTCAAAGAGAAAAACTACATGCGAAAGAAGAAAAAAAACGACGTTGAAGTACTTATGCGAACGTATTTAATGACGGGAGACTTCAAACGAATGAAAACTCTGAAGGAAAAGCGAGTCAACGCGGATTCTTACGTTTCGTCGTTACGGTCCACCTACCAACGTTCCCTCCTCCTCTCCGTGTTTTTTTTTCTATCCGATTGCTAGTAGCAAACAGCTGGTAGAAAAAACAAAATAAGAAAGTTTACCATCTACTTAACATTTTTAAATTGAATTTTCAATATCCTCGCGTAGAGTTGCATTTTTTTTTTTTTTACTGTAAGGATCATAGATATTTTTCTACCTTCCTTTTTCCTTTTTAATTATTATTATTTTTTCTTCATCCAAAGAATAATAATTCACAATCCTAACGCCAAATGCACGCGATCGTATCTCTTCGTTGAAGTAAAAGGAAATCTTCTCAAGGTTGGAAGGAATAATTCAATCTTTCCGAAGCAGAACGAGAAAGGGGAAAAGTTTCGAAAAGCGCATTCTTCGTGATTTTTCGCGGTTGGCCTATTGGAAAGGTGTGGGAGATGGGCTAAGCTGTGAGGTGGGAAGGAGGAAGGAGGAAGGAAGGACAAAATGACAACGACGAAGAAGAGTTGGATGTAAGAAGAAGAAAAAAAAAAATATAGCAGATCAGGTTGTCCCTACTCTAACTCCTCGGTTCTATATCATAGCAATTTTACGCTTGAACAAACGCGCCGTTTTGAAGCTCAACCGAACTCGTTCAAGAACTTGAAATGATTTGTACGTCGAGTTTGACCTCCTCCTACTTTTCCTGTTCCTTCTCTTCTTCATCGTCATCGTCTTCCTCCCACCCAACCTCAACCACCTTTCTAGCCGAAAGGTTAACTAGGATTGGGATCCCTTTTTAATTCAAACTCTACTTGCCCGCGAGCCCCAAAGAAGGACCAAACCAGAAAACTTTCTCGCGAAACCGAAATTAACCGAATCTTGTCTTTCATTCTCTTCCTTTCAGTTTTACGCTTCGATAAAAACGTCGTAGAATTAGGAATAATAAAGATATTATAGAAACAATAGATTTATTAAATTAATTTAAAAATAAATCAATAAATTCTTTTCAAAATATTACTGTTCTTTGACGACATTTTTCTAAGCAAATCGTACAGCAATTGAAGTATTAATATTCTTAATTTACTCTTCTCTGAATAGATTGAAATCAAATCTAATCGATTGTTCGTGTTATATGTACAAAAGAATATAAATATAGAATTATTATATTGAACATTTCTCATAAAAACTTTTTTCAAAAGATTATTTTGATTGATGCAAATAAAAATAATCCGAGAACCGATATACAAAAAGCTTCTTGATGAGATAGCTTATCA
This sequence comes from Mischocyttarus mexicanus, assembly GCA_023678845.1. Taxonomy (NCBI): domain Eukaryota; kingdom Metazoa; phylum Arthropoda; class Insecta; order Hymenoptera; family Vespidae; genus Mischocyttarus; species Mischocyttarus mexicanus. The sequence goes on along the minus strand of JACGTP010000057.1, from coordinate 644,853 downwards.
GAAAAAGAGAGAAAAAGCGAAAGAGAGAGAGAGAGTAGAAAAAGGTTAGTAAAATTCAGTAAAACTGTAGAAAAAAGAATAAATAAATTTTCTCAATCGAGATCGATAAGAGGAGGAAGAGGAGGAATAGTTTTTGACCAGTGGATAGGTGCCGACGTTTCCTCGTTTTCATTCGAGAATCCCCACTTCTCTTTTTTCTCATTTCCTCTTTTATCTTTTTTTTTTTTTTATCGAGAGAAAATGCTAATATCTATGCTTTTCAATCGCGTTGTCAATAACTCGGGACTGGAGCCAATAAAAATCTATTTTTCTCTCCTACCGTTCGTAGGAGGAAGGGAAATATTCGTATGCATGCGCACGGTATGTAGAACAAAAATGTATCTCTAAAAAGCTTAAAAGAATCAAAAAAAAAAAAAAGAGAGAAAGAGAGAGAGAGAAAGAGAAAGAGAAAGAGGGGATTTTCAATAGGAATACGAGATGAATCTCTTTTGCGAGAAAGTCAGAGAGCAAAAGATTTGTTAGTTTGCTTATAATCCCTTGAGATGGTTTCAATGCGAGACTCTTTCGATCTCATCCTACGTGTACACGTAGAAAATGTCTCTCGTAGAAGGAATCATACCAAAAGAAGAAAATAAAAAAGAAGAAGAAATATGGAAAAATAAAAGGGTTGGAAGGAGAAGGGAAAAACGAGGGAAGGGGAAAGAAGAAGAGGAACGTTTAATGCACCGTAAAGGAATGCACATGGATATTAAAGCGCGTAATATTATGGGAAAGCAAAAGCATTTGAAATCGCAAAAGAAACGTTAGAGAGGGTAATCGAAGATGAAAATAGACGACGCGGAAACGTGGAATACTTTGGAAAATGTCTTTATTTATTTCTTTATTTCTTTCGTTCTTCCTATTTTTTTCTTTTTTTTTTATCGTATCATGGAAAGAAAGAAGACTGGAAAACGTGGAAGGTTCCGAGATAAATTCTGTCGAGCGAAAAACGAGTAGGAAACTAGTAGGAAAAGGGGATGCAATGCTTCTAACGAAGGCTTTTCGAGTTAAGGCGATTGTTCTACGTGTTATTACACGGGACACCCCGTGGAAAGACGAGAAAAGAGAGAGAGAGGGAAAGAGAAAGATGAAATACTGAATGAGAGAGGAATAGACAGAGATAAACTTCTGTTTTTGCTAAATTCAATTTCAGATGGAATAATCTCGAGATTAACGAAGCTTTTGTTTTCTAATCCCTTTTCTCAAAAGCGATCAGAAACAACCACGTTATAGTCATCTTAAGTTCGTTATCTCTACACTTTACAACGCGACAGATTTATTATTTATAAATTATTATGCGTTATAAGACTTTTTATTAATTTGTTTTATATTTTGCGAAATAAGAAAACTCGGAATGTGTTGTTCAAAAGCCAAACACCACAACAACGAGTTCTGAATGTTTTTCTTACGTTGGACAATCTTATTGCAATTGTTGAAATGCACTGAGATTTTGGTGAACATAAAAATGAGAGGTGTAAGAATCAAACTGGTTAATTTCAATGCCAGTTCTGATTTATCTGCGTAATGTCATATTGCAAATAATGGAAATTCATGGTAAATAAAATTTATATTATAATATAATCTTCTTTAATTCACTTGGTACAAATAATACTTTGAAATGAAACTAATGAAATATTATTGTAACAATTGTATTTATTTTTTAAAATTGTCTACTTTTTAAACGCGTTGCATTATCTGACAAAAAAAAAGGAATCTAGTAAGCGTAACTTAAGTGACACTCACTGAAAATACAAAATGAGAAGCGTAAGTCTCTTTTAACCGGGATGAGGTAATGTTTTACTACATCGAAATGAAAAAAGCAATGAAACAAAATAAAAAAAGGAAAAAAGAAAAAATTCGTTTCGAGTTAACAACGAGGAATAACGCGATGTCAGCTTTTTGTTCTATCCCGTCGAAAATCCTTTTTCTCTCCCAGTCCTCCCCATCATCCAACCTTCGTTATTTTTTTTTATTTCTTTCTTCCCTTCCTTCCTTCCTTCCTGCCTAGCTTCTTCTTTTTTTTATCTTTTTTTTTTATTAACAAAAGAGTGTTACGGATATTATACGCAACTAACCAGAGAGAGAGAGAGAGAGTTTCCACGATTTCAACTATGGCAGATGGAATACGCTCTTCAGGATTAAAACGAGTATAAGTGCAATACAGGATTCTCATACACACTCTCACAAATATCTACACACAGATAGAAAAAGCAGTAACAGCAGCAGCAGCAGCAGCAGAACCACCAGCAGTAACAGCAGTCTCTTCTTCACAGTCTGTGCAGTACACGTCGATGCTTTTGCGTTCATGCATATGTGCACCCATCCTCCAAATAAACCGGAGCCGCTAGTTGCAAACATTGGACCAACGATTTTCCAGAAAACTTTTCAATCGGCTATGTATCGCGCAATTAACCGTCCTACAAGAACGATCTATGAATTTTAAACGATTCGAAATAAACACGCGCCAAAGATTTCTGGATTTTCATTCTGAAATATATCACTTTTTGTTCCCCCTGTTCATTTTTATCTTTCCAAACAATACCTTCATTCATCTACTTTTATCGAAATCCTACAAGATTTTAATCGATTTGAAAACAAAAATAGACAACAACGAATAAGATGGGTAATAAAACATTGCAAGATAATGGTTACTGTTTCATTTAATAAACATAATCTGAAGTATACTAAAGATTGTAATAATCATTTAAACACGAAATAGAAAATCACGTTTTCGTTTCTAATAAGAAAACAAGCTTTGTGAGAATGCTCGTGAATCGCATTATTTTTCAAACTTTTACAATTAACCAGGGTTCAAGTCATTAAAACTTCTGCGTCTTGAATGGCACGAAATTGAATGGCAAGTTAGGCGTTTAAGTAAAATCCTATGTAATATTGCATTAATATTATACGATGGTTATTAACTTTACTGGTAGGAAAAAGTGTCTAGACACCCTAAATATATAAACGTTTATTTATTTGCATATCTTGAACAGTTAAAATACTATTCAGTAGTATTATTGGAAATTAGGCAGACGTTCGATAAAAGTGTGACGCACGTGAACTGTTCTAAAAACTTTAAAAAAATATGGTAATATTTTTTTAACCTGATCTTTAAATACTACCTAACTGATAGAATATTCTTTATCAAATATCAAAACTAATTCACCTCAGATTATCCAATATTTTCTGGTATCACAGAAAGCAGAGTACTTGGACCACTACTTTACACTATTTTTACAACAAACTTGCCCAAAACAGAGGAAATAACTACAACTACATTTGTAGAAGATACAGTTTTGTTAGCATCAAAAAACAACAATAAAATTTTGTATATTTCTTCATGTTAATAAGAATTCTGGATAAATTTTGGAAGGTATTATGTGAAAAGTGTATGTAGACATTTGATTGTCCAACTTATGTCAATCAAATTCAATAGAATTTAGTTAAGTCGTGAACTCTATTAACGGTGTTCCTGTTTCTCACAAAATTACGCTTCTCTTTGACCTAACATCCGAGGACAGCAGCGAGGTTTGTGACTCTAATGAAGTGCCAAACAAGTTTCCAGGACAGTCGCGAGAAACTACTGAACCAAGAAGTACTTGCAAGCTACGAAGTTCCGCTCTGTAGTAATGTCTATTCGAGTAACCCCAATGCGGGTGGTTTCGAAATTAGTGGAGCTATGTTACCGCACAGCAACGTTGAGCAACTTTCAGTAATGTATTCGGTATATTCAATCTGTCAGTCTTTGGTTGTCCTAGAAAACAGCCTATAAGCTAAGTTTCTTCGATCAATCAGTCAAATACCCCTCATCTACTCGAACCCTAATCATTATTTTATAATATAATAATAATATTATTTATTAAAAATACAAATCCCACTTACAGTAGTCTAAAAAATAATTTATACTCTCTCCAAAGTTTATTAAATTCCTCTCAAATATTTATTTTGTAAAAAACATTGTAAATAATATTACTTAAACCACTACAAGGATTATAATCTGTTACATCGACACGTAACATTAAACATTGTCAACTCTCTGATAATTTTTCTTACGTCCAGCATTAAAGAAGTTCAACTAACAAGTTTTGTAACAATAACTACTTGAAAATGAATTCAAAAATGAAAGAAAATCTGTTAGAGTAATTAAACTTCGAGCATTGTGAGGTAGACAAACTTTTATACTTAACTTTTATACTTGTTAACTTTTTCTTTAAGAGAGCATCCATTGTCGAGTAAAAAATCCTGGTCATTGAGAGTGAAAAGAAACTACGATCAAGGATTTTATTCAATTAATATAACTTTGTCGATAAAACGGCTACGACTAAATAAAAACGATAAAAGAAAAATCAAAAAAAAGAGAAGGAACGTTGTTAAATTCATTTTTATAAAAAGAATGAGAAGAGAGAATCGAAAGGTTTTGGTTAAGAATTGTTAATAAAGTATCTTGATATTATCATAAATCATAAGGGAAAAAAAATTCAAGAATTGTCAGTGAAGTTAAGGACAGAATGGTTTGAGAATTTAGGAAAGTAAAGAAGGATGTGATAGAATAGGTTTGGCAGCAGGTGCACCGAAATTGGGACCTTCTATAATCAATTCTAACGTTCAAGTTTCTGTATTTACGAGACGAAAACCGGAGACCGCAGGATTCGATGTTAGCTATGAGATCGTTCCAAGAATAAAAAAACCTTCGATAGTAGTTTCAGAAGAAAAAAAATGAAAGGAAGGAAGGAAGGAACGATCGATAGAATGAAACCCATTGAAACAGTAATGAAACTGTCGACATGTAATTTTAAATATTCCTTGATTATCAAAGTGGTTACACATTTACAGTTAACAAAATGATGAAGGAAAGAAAACTTATCCGACAAGTTTGAATTTCTTGTTTACGTTTGAATCACCTGTTTTGCTACGTAAATATGACATTTGCATAATTAGTATGAAGGATCGATAGATAATTATTAGACTTGATTTAATACAGACGTGAACCTATTTGTAAAAGGTGCTTATTAATTCGATACAAAGATCAAACTGTAATACAAGGAATATAAATATTTAATAAATAATAATTTTATTGCATAAATGTATTCTTTTATCTTGTAAAATTCTTGGAATATTTCCCTCATAACCTGATTTCGAAAATAAAAGTAAACCTCATGAAAGGAAATAAAAAATAAGGAAAAAAGGAAAATAAGAGGGGAAAAAAAATCGTTGGAAGTAAGAAAATTACGAACCAAAGTTGAAATGACGAAACTACGGTACGCATATTTTTCAAACGACCTATCGTTTCTCAATCTAGCCTTGGTTATATCCTTGCTAGTAAGAAAATTCAACGAAGGTTGAACGATGCAGAAAATCTGAAAGGCGGGTAAAGTAAGGATGGCCGATGAAGGAAAGAAGGAAGAGAAGGGAACACGAGAAGAAACCTCATTCAGCTACGGATTTGTACGATCGTGAATTATGGCTGTAAGAAGGAGTTACATCGATCGACGAAACGGGAAAAAAGCAAAGGTTACTGCTTCAGTAATGTACGTACGGGTAACGGTAATCTAACGAAAAGGATCTTTCCAACACAGGAAGGACGAGAATAAATTGGGAAAGCTAAGTGTAGAAATTGCAGGAATAAAACCAAAAAAGTAAATCCAACGATAGATGACGCAAAAACTATCCAAAAAATAACAAAGGAACCAGTTAAAAATTACAGAGTTGTGTTTTCTGTTTCTGTATTTATCGGTTTTTTTCCCCATTTTCTTTTTCTGAGTAGAAATTTTTACCTCTTTGTCTAAAACCTCTGTAGTTGTTCTCATTCTGTAACCTGGTTGTTTTCTCGTTTCAGAAATGATTTGATTTGTTATTAAATTAAATAGCAACGAGTTCAATGAGTAATTTTTTTATATCCCACCTTTTTAAAAGCAAACTCAACACATTTTGCAGCTTTGGCTTTTTTCTCCCGTAAAACAAAATAAAATAAAATAAAATAAAATAAATCGATGAAAAACACCGATTGTATTACGAAGTATAAAATAGAAAAAGGAAAATGGGGAATAGGTGAAAAATTTAAAAAGATAGGTCGAGGGTTACAGGAGTGTTGGGCTGGGGATGAAAGCAAAGCGTGAAAGTAAAACACGGAATATTAATTGACGGATTTAATCTAATTATCACAGCTGATCCAATTAACAAGGCTGCGCAAAAGCCGATGGCCCAGAGACCAAAAGAAAAAAAAAAGGAGTTGTGTGTGTGTGTGTGTGAGAGAGAAATAAAATTAAAAAAGAAGAAGAAAGTCGAACAAAGTTAATTCGAATAAAAATTCTTCGCACCTGGGTGTTGGAACATTCGAATTTTCTTCTTCTTTCTATTTTTTATATCTTTTCTTTTTTTTTAATCGATTATTTCGGTCGTATGAGGAAATTTCTTCGAGCGTGTAGAACGCGGTTGACAGGAACTCGCGAAATTCTTTTTTCATTTTTGTCCAACTGGTTTGCCCCCTCGCGTCTGTGGTTTTTTCTTCGCCTCGTATTTCATTCATATTATTTTACTTTTCTATATTTCTTCTTTATGAAAAAGAAGAAAGAATAATATACAAATGGAATATAGTCGGAAGCTTGCATAGCTAATTTTAAGTCAAAATGAAACAGGAATATAAAAATTATGCAAATAAATCTAACGCGAATTCTCTAAACGATTCGAACGAAAAATTAATTTAAAAGCAAAGGGATATTTTGTATAATTTTATGATCTTTATTTTGAATAAAATTAATAATTATTTTTTCTTTAAAACATTTTGACTGGCCATGCCAAATTCACTTGTTTTTCTCAAGACTACACGATAGTATTTTATAGTGAAATTAATCTTTCATTTTCAGGTGTTTCCAATAAAAATTTTGCATTTTTCAATAGTGTACTTGGTATTTCAAAATATATTCTAATTAATGCTAATGTTTTAAATGCAGCAACAATAAATTTTCATTCAACTTTTACAATTGAAGTAATTTAAATCAACGATTACCGTGACTTCACAAAAAAAACCGTGGTAGTCAAAGTGTTAAAGAAAAAAAAAACATTTGCACAGAAAAAGAAAACCAAGACAAACAAACGAGAAACATAAGTTTTTAAATTTGTAGACGATTTCGGACAACTACCAAAAGTTTCTGAACTTTTTTATCAAACTTGACCGAATTGTTGAAGATTTTGGAAATACTTTAAAACTCTTCATTCACTTTCTCGAATCTTTTATTACACACACACATACACACACACACAGAAAACATACACATAGGATCTTCATTCTTTGACATCTTGTTATTTCATTTTCAACCAAATCCAGACACCATCAAATTCAAACGCACGAATCTCGAAAAGCACGACGTACGATTCTTGATATACGTAAATGTGGATCGGATGGATGCCGAGTTCTGAAACCGTTCTAATTACTCGAGGCTGCCTAGTCATTAGTATGAATAAGTAAACGTCTCCTCCCGTAACGCCGCGAGGAATTAAAGTCTTTTAATTAAAAGGTCTTTTTACGGTGAATTTAAATTGCCTGATTTTCCAGAGTTACCTCTTCGCAGTTTACCCTCTTTCTCTTTCTCTCTTTCTCTCTCTCCCTTTACTCAACCCCGAATTCCCCTACTCCTCGTTGCTCGACACTCTTTCTCTCTCTTTCTTCTGTAAACAGATACAACTTACTTCTGTTACCGCCCATTGGTTTGTCTTCTAACTCCCACTCAGTTCAACTTTATGCGTATCCCACTAGGAAGAACATTTTTTTCCTTTTCTTGTGTTCCATCGTAAAACGAATGAAGTAGAGCAAAAGAAAAGAAAAGAAAAAAGGAAGAGAAAAGATGAAACGAAATAAGATTACGATGAGAGGAATGAGATTAGGATAAATTTTCATGGTCCCGTAATCTTAGGGAGTTTACTTTGTTTCAGATCGTTTCTTCTCTCTTTTAGTCCTTCGTTTTATTCCGTATCCCTTCCCTTCTCTCTCTCACTCATTCCTTTTTTCTTAAAGACGATTAAAATGTTTAGATTGTAAGTGGGCTTTTCCCCTTTGAAGTTAATGATCCTACTTCCCCGAATAAGTCTATTTAAAAAGGGCACACCGAAAAAGGTATAACTTAGTTCATCTACCGTTTGCAGGAAACTTTCGATAAAGGCTTAAACATCCGGGTTGACCTTATTTAAAGAGACTGCTTGCTCCGCACTTTGGTGTAACATCTAGGGCGTAGAAGAGATCCTTAATTTGTCGAAGAAGAAGAAGAAGAAGAAGAGACATCGTAGAATGTAATTAAGGTCTTTGGAGAATCTCTGATAGGAGAAAGAGAGAACAGGTTAAATATATATTGAATGAGTTATATATTGAATTTATCGTAAATTTGTTGTTATTAAAAAACGTTACGAATTAATTCCAATCCCTAAAATGTATTTTACTGGTAACGTGTGCAACCTTCCCCGCGTATCTCGTAAATTTATCGAAGATCAAGAGAAGAGAAGAGGTAAGAAGCTGTTAGAATGTTGCGTCAAGGCTAAGTTACATCTCTTGCGTCAAGAGGGAATACCTTAGTCTTCGACAGACTCCGGATATATATACCTTAATATTACATCCCGAGGTTTCCTCCCTCCTTTGGTGAACTCCGAACAACCAACCCATAAGGAACCAACCTAGAACCAACCTAGAACCACCTAAAACCACCCGTAAATGGGAACACCATGAGATGATGCCATGCCTTTTGCTACCCCCAAGAGAACCTCAGAAGATTTGATTTTACTACCATAAGGGAAACCCTCTTCTCCTCCTTCCTCTTTACCTATTTCCATAGCGTCAACTATATAAACTTTGAAACCGAGTATCTCAAATAAAATGGACATTTTGTTTCAACCAACATGATAAACAACACAAAAGATACTTCGACAGAATATGTTCTGTTAAATTTAAGAATAAAACAAAAAACCAATCTTTTCTTACCGTCAAATAAACCTGTGCTTACGTGTCGAAAATTGTCATAAAAATGGACAAAACTTTTCGGTATTTAAAGATTATATTTTCAATGAATCATTTGGATCTTCAATTAGATAATTCCATTTTGTTAGATTTACGGTGTTTTAGAACCTTGGAACTCTAATGATAAACGTGTTGACTTGGTAAGAAAATTTAGATCAAGTTACGATGGCTTCTGAGAAAGATAGAATTAGAAGAGGGGGAAAAGGAGTAAGGGGAAGTTAGAGGTGAGAAGAGTAGAGTAGGATAAAGATAAAGCGGATGAGACGAAGGGAAATTCTAGTATTTCTCTGTCAGACAGGCCTTGTTGAATATCCTTACAATGAGATTAAATTCAACTCTAAGGCGAACTAGAACGGGGTTTGCTGCTGCTGCTACTGCACCAAACCAAGCCAGGCCAAGCCAAGAATCGTGGTTCTGGTTATCCAATCGTTATCATTGTAATTAATGCTGCTCGGTGGTCTTACCAAAGATATCCAAGAAGTACTCTCGATCGGTTCAACGAGATCCCGATGAAATATCTTGTAATTTGAAGGAACTTCTTAACCTCACGTAGCAAAGTGTAAAGAGTACGAGGTTGAAGTGTAGGGGGTTGAAGAAAAGAAACAAGTAGAAAACGAAGGAATGATTTATAGAGAAAAAGAAATAAAGGAAAGAAAAATCTAGAGGGGGAAAAAGAAAGGTAGAAATCGAGAAAACTGAAAGTAGAATATGAGACTGGCAAAGACGAATCGCGATGGAGAGAAGAAGAAGAAGAAAAAAAAAGGTTTTATGCCTGGAAGTCTCATTAATTACCGCAGACCATTTTCTTCGTAATGAAAAATGACCGTGAAAATAGAACAAGCAGTACACGTTTTAACGTTTGCTTATCGATTAAAAAATAAAGAAAAAGAAGAAAAGGAAAAAAAAAAGAAACAACCTGTATTCTTCTTGGGTATATATTCTTTTTTTATGTTTCATTTTGATTTATTTTATCATAGCAGTACGAGGGGGAAGTAACAAAAGAGATAAATTTGATATCACGGGTAATAACGCAAGATACCAAGCCCAAAGGTTCTTCCATCCACCGTTAGAAAGAGGTACGGTGGGTTTGGGTTTCATATGCGGACGAGAGAGAACCCACTGCTAGCAGAACACGATGAACGATAGGGAAAGAAGAGAGGAAAAGAATAATTAAGGGGTCGTAAATATTTCTGGAGAAAAATGATAGAGGACAGATTTTTCTAACAAGCTAATAAAAAGCTAGAACCTTTGGAAGGGCGTTCATTATTCTCAACAAATGAAAACGCTGGTAGAAAATTATGAGAAGTAAGAATTATTCAAGAAGTATAGTTTACCATTAATAATAAAAAGTATTTTGTATGTATTCATAATATTACTGAGAGTTACGTAAAGATTAAAAAATCATTGATGAAAGCTTCAGTAAACAGTGTTGTCAAAATTGTTCAACAATATTGAACGTTGTGGAAAAATCTTGAATGGTGTTACGTGGATCATCCTGTATAAAGTTGATATACATATACATATAGTGTATGTATGTGTTGTATATATCCTAACAGCTCTTGGAAATATCGAACACACGTGCTAGGCAAGGAGTTTGGATTTACGAGGAACCAACAATCATGATTCGTCATGACTATGGCCGTAAACTGAGCACGGATATCGTCCATCGAAGCTAACCATTACACACCAGCAGACAGTTGTATTGTCATATCGGTCGTACAGGATAACCGCGAGGACACGTCGTTAACACCACTCCATGGTTAAATAACGTTTACTATACACGACGATACGTGAACTTCTCCTTCCGTTCTGTCGATTGCAAATAATCGTTCCTATTTACGCGAATCTAAATATCCCTCAAACGTGGTGAATACCCTTTTCAAATGTTAATTAAATATCCCTAGATATTTGCATTTATATATATTCATCTAACTATAAAGAGATCAAAGTACTCGACTAATTACACGTACTCTTTCTCTTTTATGCGAATTAACTAATATTTCGATGGTTCCTTTCAAAATACCAACTTTAAATTTCCTGCATTTAGAAAGTACATGATACAAGTTTATTTAAACCAAATATCGCAAATATATACACTTAAATCTTTTTTTTACAAGATAAACAAATTCATCCCTGAATGTTTTCTCCTATCAAATTTTTCTAAATCATTTCAAATGCACACTGTGGCCAACTATAATTCAAACCAACCAAACCAAGATCCGTAGGACTTCGAACAAGTACTCAACTTGTTCTCTAAAACAACACTAATCGTCATTTGAATCTTGTTATCAATAATTTCTACATGTTTCTCTGTCTATGAAAATCTTTATGAAACTTTAATTCATTTTAAACACGTTATTGTAAGTAGTTCGAGTAAGAAACAAAGCTAACTTCCATCCTGACTGAACCAAAATTGTTGGAAAGATTTGGATGAGACGTCGCTCAATGCTATTTAGTTTTAGAGTTTAATTTTGTTGGTAATCCGATTCTTTGAGATTTTTAATACACCAAATAATAACAATGATTTTTTATTACGAATAAAATCTTCAATGCAGATAACACTTTAGGAATCTCGTTAGAGAATGAACAAAGTTAAGACTTGTTTGTTGTCGTGCGATCTTCGTTGAGATCGGATCAAGATGTTTTCGAACGTAAACCCCCTCTACCATCTCTCTTTTCTCCTCATCTCGTTTTCTGATCTTCTTTGTACAACCAAAGTCTTCTCTTCACGTGACCCGAGTGTGTAACCGAGGATGTTTTTACCCACGTTGAGTATCTCACGCTAGTAACGCATAAACGTAAGCCTTGGGTATAACCAGCAGCGGTCGAAAAGGGAAAAACAGGAAAATAGGATAAAAAGAAAGGAGGTGGGAAACTAGGAAGAAGAAAAAGAAGAAAAAAGAGAGAAAGGGGAGAGAAGGAAAAAAACCTTCCAAGGATTACCTCCCGTCGACGGGAAGATACCTAAAGGACAAGTTAACACCACCCGCAGAAGGATGGAAACCTAAACCCTCCTCCTAACTCGAAGAATTTTTCCTACCACCAAACTACGTTAACCAATACCACCCACAACGAGTGATATATACAGCTACGACACTCAACCCGTTATTCCACGAAATTACAAAAAAGAGCCCTCGAGTAGGTTCTTCTGAACGTCGTTGAAAGGGACGAAAACTACTTCCCTTCAATCGATACGTATCTCTCCCACTCGACCCTCCTTCACCGAAATTACCAAATCCCAAAAGATCTTCTGGCTTGAAAGAAAAGGAAAAATGTTTTTACGATACGTGGATCTTTCTCAAAGAAGAAAAATTCAGGTAAAGCTGTTTAACAATTATTTTAATATAAAATCAATGTATGGTTTTATATTTAAAGGCATTCAAAGAAAACTGAACTGTAAAATCAATTTTATGATTAACAAAAAGGGGAAGATGAATGCTGATCGTGTTTCTATCAGAATATTTTCGACAACTTGATGGTGTGTAACCGTTTACGTCAACTTAATTTCATCTCGTTTCACACAATTTTATATGCACACACACACACACACACACACCCGTTTACGAGATATAGAATATATATGATGGTATCCTTTTATTCTTTTTCTCCATATCAAGATCAAGGAATATTTTACGTTCCTACGAGATAGGAATATCAATTCATTTTCTCTTTCCTTTTATTCTTCTTTCTCTCTCATTTCTACGTAACGTTTAATAGTGTCGTAAGAAAACGTGGTACCCCGGGATTGTCGCGTAAAGGAAACACCTCAGATGAATTATGAATTTTAACGAGGATCCAAATTTTCCCAAAAGCTTTTTTAATAACCGGTTTTTTTCGAGATAATTAAAAGAAAAAAAAAATACTTGAGAAACTTTTAAAGATTCGCGTTTAATCATTTCAATGATAATTGAATGTTCGTCACGTGACTGATATTAACCGTATCGTCGAGAAATGGTGAATATCGATCGCGTTATGTTTTATTTATAAACTATAAATATAATTCCCTCTGCATATAACGGGTGCTTGATAAGAAGAAAGTAATTAATACGTAGACCAGATGTTGCTAATTATCGAGAATCATGGAACAAGTCAGGCATTGATCCTTTCCATCACAGCTAATTATCCTCTCGATGTCAAAGGGTCAAAACGTTCAAGACTTTTTCATATTACCGATCGTAATGAGAAATTAACTAGTCGGTACACTTTCTTGCAATCGTTTATTCATAATAATTAAAAGAAAAAGGAAACAAGTTTAAATCTAAAATCAATTAGATTACAAAATCGAAATAAAACAACTTCTTCCAGTTGTCAAATAAAAATTCTTCTCGTCTTCCACGACCAATTTTCCATCACAGGCAAAACTATGTTCACATCTAGGACACAGTTCGATAGGCCCAATAAAGAAGAAGAGATTGGTAAGATCACGTTGCAAGAATGGAAAACAACCAGTTACCTAAAATAACAAACTCAAAAACCAAACACGAGCAGACTACCAGGAAAACCATCAAAACGATGCTACGAAAACTGGACTTCCAAGAAAAATAAATTCTATCTTTTTAAGAGAAGATTGTATTATTTTTCTTAGTATTCAAACTAATACTCGGGATGACAATCAACGAATATAAATTTTCGTTCGGTCGTCTAGCCGGTCAACAACCATAAACCGTGCATGTTCCTAGAAGGAAAGAATAAAGTTGAAATAAAGTGGAATGGAAGAGTATATACGGACAAGTAATGCGGGTAACAGGTAGCAAACGACTAAGGAGAGGAAAAGGGAAAGAGGTTGGAGCAAGGGCTTAGCTCAGGGCCGTATTATATATCATCCGGTAATGGTCCCGTTGCGGAACGAAGAGTACAGGGAGACAGCACTGCTCTAAAATATCCTACGAGGGCCCCATTTTGCCCTACACCTCTTCTACCCCTCACCTTTTCCCCTCACCTTTTCCCCTCACTCTTTCCTCTCACCCCACCACACCCAGGGTATGTTCACTGCGGCCTGACGTGAAAATAATAGCCTTTCTGAATTAGACTACCGAGAGAGGGTGGACTCTCGACAACGACTTTGCCCATCTCGGTTACCTTCTTTCAACATATGTGTGTGTGTGTGTGTGTATGTGTGTGTTTCTATGCGTGTACACACTATTCTACAACGTAGCTTTGCTTTTTGGGCTATTGATACTTTTTGATAATATAACACGAAAAGATTTGAGATAGGAGAAAATTTCTGTCAAGCTTTGGGTAATTCGAGTAACTTTTAAATAAAATTCCTGAAATTTTATTCTATACTCCAGTCCCTGTTTTGGACGGAAATAATGTTTCATATACCAATTCTTGTTATATTGGGTTGGTGGAAAAACTAATGTCGAGTTTTATCTATTGAATTGTTGCTAAAAATCCGACATTTTTTTTAATCAATCTAATATTATCATTGATTATCTAATTCAGATATTTGTTACTTGTTTTTCCAACAAATGGTAGATGATTTCTCGAATCGACACTTATTTCTTAACGAGACGAGAATGGGAGGTTTCGCTTACGTAAAAGTCTTTCTCTCTCTCCCCCTTGTGTGCTTTCATTCGCAAAAATGAATTGTCGAGAGAAAGATATTTCCGGAGCCTGATGAGTTTCTCGTTGGGAAAAGTGAGGAAAGAGGTAGACGCGATAAATAAATCACTCTATCTCGCGAGACAGAAAAACAGAAAGAGAGGGACAGAGAGAGAGAAGGTAAAAATGAGAAGAGTAAACGGGTGGCTTTGCTTAAAAAAACGAAAATATTTTCGGATAGAAAACCGATGAAAACTCGAAGGAACAAAGAATTTCTTTTATTCTCTAAGACTGCGATATCTCGAAAGATTCAACACGGATAGAGTAAAGTTTTATTTAAGAAACCCTGTTTTCCGCAACAGCACCATTCCAGCCTCCGAGCGATAAGTGTAAAATCATGGACCGATGTTACGAGAGTTCTGGAAGCCGATTTTCTAGCTTAAGGTTCAGCCCACCTTGCGGCATGGAAACGCGTTACATGAAACTGTTAAGCGGGAGTAAGTTTCACGGAGCACGTCTCACAACGAACATATACAACCATGTACAGTGAAAAAAGAGAAAAAAAATCCAGGAGAGAGAGAGAGAGAGAGAGAGAGAAGAATATGTGGACGTACGAGAATATACACGAGATGCATTCAAGTTCTAAAGTATCAGAATTTAGTTATGAAAAATTACCATAATAAAACTGAAAATATATTCTGTCATTTCTAAACCAAAGTAACTTTTTTTTTCTATCCCGTACACGTTTTTAAGAAAAATCAATTTCAAGATTCAACGTGGACGTTGTCGAGGATATTTTTTTTTTCAAGAGGTTTATTTTGCTTCTTTTAAGAAAATTGTTGATGTTAAAAATGGCATGACTCGAAAATAAACGACCCATAGCCCAGTCTTCAAAGGATACTTCAAGAAAACAACTTAGAAGTGATTACTTCATGCTTTCTATTCACCTGACCTTGCACCTAACCATTCCATACTTTCTTTTTTCTTTCTTTTTTCAATCTTGAATGAAACTCTCTTAGGTCGCCTATTTTCCAGTCTTGCCGATCTTGCATCAGCGATTTTCTGCTGGATAAAACAGATCCCCTAAAGAATCCTTTAAAGTGCCCATGCATTCATAGTGTCGACGTTTTGAAATATGTAAATTAGTTAATACAAGATTGGCCCGTATTAAAAAGAGACAGAAATTTTGATTATTTGAATAAAATTAATTTGTTTCCAAAAAAGAAAAAGAAACACAAAGAATTAGGATAACTCAGAAGTAGAATAAACATGAGAATAAACCATTCTTCAGTCTACGAGTTGTAATCCTGTTTGATGTAATCTTACATCACAAGTATACTTAAGAATATATCAACAATATGTTGATTATTTTATCGACGATTATTCTTAAAACGAGTAACGAAATATGCATGAAACAACAACGGTTAGGTTCTGCTATTTCTGCTGCTGCTGCTGCTGCTAGCTCGAAAAGTTATGTCACCGAAGGAAATGTACATACACGGTGTTTACGTTTAAAGCCACCTGTGAGAGAAGTAGCCGAAAAGAAAGCAAAAGAAACTTTGAAGAAGTTCCCACCATCGTCTTGGTGATCTTCACCGCTTACTAAACTACTTTCTGAACTTTGAAATTCCTTCGTTGAGGGAAGAGAATCTCCTAGACGTTTACGATGAAGGACAAATTTACATTCGCAATCCGATCTTGGTACCGTAAAACGTAATAAAAAATAAAAATCATCTTACGATTAATAATAACAATAAACAAAATAAAATAACTGATTTTATATTAACCAAATCTAACAAATAAAACCATTGATAATATTTTCATTCACTGTTTCATTATTTCCTTTTCACGAGTTAGTTTTCTTCTCAATGAACGTTCCTATCTTCGTGGTAAATTATAATTACGAGGGAATACAACCTCTCGGAACATTAAACAGGGAGGTTCAGGCTTTAAATAAAATTCCGAGCGATGGAAAGTGTGAATGAGAGAGAGAGAAAGAGAGAGAATGAATGTAGGAGGGTTTGATTAATGCACTACGACGGGGGATGTGCAAGTCGACGCAACCACGAACCTAACCAATAATTTCTGATCAGCATAAATCTATCCTTTACGTCGACCCTCCTCTTAAAGGACCTCCTTTGAGCATATGTATCTCTCTATGTGTGTGTTTATGTATGTATGTGTGTGTGTTCGAGAAAGAGAAAGAGAACGCACGTATGCCTGGTTTCCAGGGTCAAAGTTAACGCATATTCCCCTTACACACGCTACCATGAATGTCCCTCGAGTAACGTTCTCCCTTGTCTGAAATGCGTTAGGGCTAAAGCCGGACAACTTTGAGCCGGTTATCGGACCAATGAGAAGCGACAAGATCAAAAGTCCCGACGAGATAGTACGAATTGCAAATTAGTCTTGCGATATTCAGAAGGGTAATAAGTCTCTAGAATGTGGTTACGTAATACGTGTTATCAAGGTACTTTTCCTCCCCCCTCATCCCTCTCTTTCTCCACCTCTTCCTCCTTCTCCTTTCTAACGTCTTTTCAAAGAGGAAAAAAAATTGATACGCTTACTAGAGGATTAGATTGATAGGAAAACAAACCAACAAAGCAGAATATGCAGATGGTCGAACAAATTTGTAACTCAAATTACGTTGGATCCTAAAATTCGTTATAGTTTAACGAAAAATCGTTAAGGGAGGGAGGGATTGGTAGGTTGATAGTAAGCGAACGAAGCGTATACGGATGTGGGTGCCATTATTTAGTTCATGGTGGTCACCACCCCCAGCTGTTCCAAGTCCCAACGAAACAGACCGTGTAGCATCCGTGGTTCCATGGTTCTGCGATTTCATCCCAACCATGGCAGTGACATCAAAATGGCAGTGAAATTACCTTCTTTTCTTTTTTTGTTCTTAAAACATTCTCATCTCAGGAACAAAATAATAATAATAATAATAATATTATTATTGAAAATGATGGGGGTTTTTTAAGTTAATACAGAATGATCGATAGAATTGAAAGAGTTATTAAAACCAGTATAAACAATGAAAACTTGTTAAAAAGATTTAAACCGATTGAAATTAATTTTCTACTAAAAGAAAATTCTTGAAAAATGCATTAAGAAATATGCAATTTACCAGACTAGGAGCTTAAAGTGAATAGCATTTAGATAAATTAATAAATATTTCCCTTCTATTCTCGTTAAACCATCGAACCTACAGAAAGCTGACTAGCCAACCCTGGCCCTACTACTCAACTCCAGATGAGCGTATGTTTGCCCGTCGCAAGGCGAGCGGTTCGTTCGTTCGTTCGTTTGTTTGTTTGCGTCGTACAAACAGATGTTTGAGTTACCTGCAGTCTCGCGAGCACGAAACAAGCATCGGAAGCTAAATTTGTATGCATATATAGGCGAAAGGTATGAGTAGAACTTTGCACTGCAATTTCAATTGCAAAAGGGAAAGAAGAAAAGAAAGAAAAAATAGAGAGAGAGAGAGGAATATCTACAATTCCTCTGTCAGTTAGAAAACTAACTAAAGTTCGTCTTTGGTGTTTGTTCTTTCGATCGGTTCTGACGTCGGCTTAAGTGCACGATTTGATTTCTCTTGACGCTTAAGAGCTAACGCTAATTATTCGACGAATTACACCATTACCAAAGTTTCGCCAACCCCCTTTTCGTACCCCCATCCCCACTACCATTCCCACCACCACCCAACCGAGGATCGAGTACCGAGCGAAACGTTCCCGGATAGTTCCTAGACTCGTTACGTACATTTCACGTTGAGTATCAAATCGAATTTCTGCGGTCGTGCACAAATTCAAATTACTTTAGCTAAACTTCTTCCAAAGGGATATCACCGAATCGACAGATAACAACGACGACGAAGGCATCTCTTACCACGGTTCTATTTTTATTTTTTTATCTTCTTTTTCCCTTAACTTCATTCCTTCTTAAATTAAATATGGATTCGTTGATAAATCCTAAGAGAATGAGATGGAAAATAAATTTCTAAAATAGGGAATGAACCGTGCTAATGAAAATCGAACTATATTATTACAGTTATGATATTAATAAGCATAAATATTCTCGAGTAAACTCATTAATATGCGTTTTCATCTAGTTTTTGCCCTAAAATTACGTTTAAACTGGGTAATTATGTATAAAATATGTGAACGGGGAAGGAAAAGTGGAGGGTTAGGGGGTTTGGAGACTTGAAAGGAGTGGGGTGATGTTGCAAGTAGATAGAGATCGGTCATTAAATTTTCCCCAAGATGGCCGTACGTAAGTCTTAAGCGATTTTCTTCTGCTTACCCTTCGGAAAGGCCAAGGAAAAGACCGAGAAAGGGAGAGTGAGAGGAAGAGAAAGGGTGTTACTGAGAAAATTCCGTGCCATTAAACAAACGCGGGACAACGAGATGTAATTTTAAAGAGTAAAAGATAGAGTAGGAAATAGAAAGAGAGAAAGAGAGAGAAAGAGAGTGCTACGTAAACTGCATTCACGGCCATTGCTCGCTAAAGAAACGACGACGCACATTCAGGATAATAACGTTTGCTCATGGTCGCGTTGGATAATGCGCTTTTTGCATGATACTAAGCGCTCTTAATCGTCCCGAGATAAACGAGGCCACGTTAATACACGTATATCTTTGCATATTAAATGCCGAAAGAAGATTTATTAAAAGATCATAGAAAATGATATTAAAACTTGCAATGAACTTTCTAACATTGAATATTTAGTTTATTTTATTTTAATTTATTTTTGTTCTTTTTTTATGGTGTTTAACACTTTGACTGGCTACAACGAAATCATATGTTTCGTTCAGGACGCCACGATGGTATTTTATGATGTGAAATTTCGTAGAAATTAATACTTTATACTTCCAATAACAATTTTTTCATCGTTCAATGATGCATTTTTTATTTCAAAGTATACTCCAATTAGCAATAATTTTTTAAATGCGTTTACTGTGAATTTTCATTCAAATTTTGGTAATTTAAGTAGTTCAAGTCAATGATTGCGGTGGCGTCATAAGAAAAACCGCGGTGTTAGAAGATTTTCTTTTTAAACTAATTGATGAATGTTTTTTTCTATTAATTTTTGTTTGACTTTTCCAAAGGTGTAAGGTCTACCGGAAAATTATGTCCAATTTTGGTATAAAACAAAATACAAAGTCGAACATTTGCCAAATAAAAACGTGTCGACAAATTGTTGTCATAGAAACGGACAAAACTTTCCGGTAGACTTGATAATTGTAAATGTAACTTCAAAAGAAGAAGACGACGACGATGACAAAGAAAACATTCTACCTAATTCGCATACTTGGAAATTTAATTAAGTAAGTCAAATATATCGGAACTCATCAGTGTAGACGAATTTCGCATCGGTAAACAATTAGACTAACATTCTAAAACGAATTGTCAGTCAGGGTTGCATCAACGTAGGTAGGTTTAGGTATAACTATGAAAAGTTTTAGACTAGAGCGTTAGGAATTTCGTTTGTAGGAGATGGTCCCTCGCGATTTCTGCTTTCTCTCGAAATTCTAAGAGAAGATCGTAATTAACGTTCCTGACCGTTCGGCCTAGAAAACTTTTAGGAAAGTCGTCTTAACGAATTATTTCTCAAATAACGAGATTGTAAAAATCCTTCTCTTGAAAAAAAATGAGATTTCCAAAACAAATATATTCCATGTGTGGATAATTCAAAATAGAAATAGGTGGATATTAATGTACGAACATGTTCGTGGATGAACAAACGTATAAACCTGGAAAACTGGGTTCAATAAAATATGGAAATATTGTTCGAGAATGAAACAAAACAAAAAGAATAAAACTGAAAAGCAAAAAAATTTGCAAAACCAACAACGTAGCAAAACATTCGTCCGATATTCTATCCCAAATAACAATACCTGCATGTCACCCTAGGGGTATAAAAACTTTCCACAACGTTTCTCTAATCTCACATACGCTTGTATGTAACAGAATCGAAGGAAGCAATTCGAATTACTAAGGGCCCGCGACGACACAATTAAATGCAATTCAATAATCAACCGTTCTGATTTTGCAAAGCGCAGCAGTTCCCTCAGCGTGTACTTCTGAAAGGAAACGAAATATACATATATATTCGTTAATAGGAGAAGGAGAACGAAATGAGAAGTTCACAAGTAAGATGAGAGAATGAGAAGGAACGATGGGAGATGGGAGGAAGTGAGTTGCATGTACAGCATCTTCCAGACGTGCCAACCGTAATTGCGAACGGTGATGTCGTCTCGCGTTACAAGATAATTCGGAAAGTTCTCTGGTAGTAAGCGAGAAGACGGTCTAAGATAAGAGGAACTGAGGAAGAGAAGATGGGAGAGTGGATAGAGAAAGTAGATGATGTCAGAAAAGGGATAGAACCTGCCAGAGGGATAGAAAAGAGGGTAAAGAGAAGGAGAGAGTAAGGGTGGAGGTGGGTTGTTGGGTGGGTGGGGTTTGGGTAGAGTAGCTAGAGGATAGAAATTTGCATCTACACGACGCAGCTCGTATAATGGAATTAAAACGAGGTGGCGGTGCAATTAGCTTCCTAACTAATTCTACAGAGGAGTGACACGCAGTGCTTACGTGCGTGCATGCACGCGTGGATGAATGCGTAGATGCATGCGTGCATGTATATAAAATATATCTATGTATTGGATTCGTTGAAAAAGAGATACACGCCCTGTTACCGAATTGCCGGTACCTCAGTGAGCACTGATCCAGAAAAACTTGGAATACACAGGCCGTTATCAATCGTCAATGATAGAATAAAACGACCATCGAAAAGAGTTTGATCAATGTTTTCTATGAAACACACATACGGTGTGCATTGATTGCTGTACGCTAATTAAAACCAGAGTATGATTCTTTGAGAACAATGAAACGTCAACGAACGATCGATAAAACGTTGAATTCTTCGATAAACTCATTCACAACGCTATCGAAAATGAATTTCTATTATTTTTATAGATTGTGATAACCGATTGGTATAGGAATCGATGATTGAATCATCGAGTTCATTTGAATCTGGTTACGATTAAACACATGATATATTTTTACACGTTAGAAGAATTTAACGAACATGTAGAAGGCGCGAAAATACGGCTTACTAGGGTATAATAGAACTCCCCCGGCCGTCTACCGAAGCAGATTAACCCCAGAGTCTAGTAATGAACTAGTTACAAGCGGATAAGGCTCTAGGTACTAGTCGTGGTAGATGAATCGGTGGAGGGTGATATGCTGGAAAAGGTAGGGAAAACGGTATAAGCTTAAACTAGAAGGCACGATACGTTTTAGGAAGAAATACAGGAAGAAGAATACCCGTCTCAATCCGGAGTTCATCGACCCAACATACACGTCAGTTACTGGTCCAATTGATAAATCGATATTTTTATTTAATTTTGATGTTATAATTACGTGAAGGCACCTGGTCCTACAAAACCCTGGACGACACTCTGACAAAACCCTGATGCAACTGTGCTGTTGACTGATAATTCTATTTGTATTTTATATTTTATAACATTTTTCTACAAAGATGAAAGGTTTCTTTTTTCATATTAAATCCTTAAGCAATTTAATTTTTTTCTTCTTTACTCCCCCTCCAAGTCAGCAAATTTTGTTTACACTATCGACAGAAGAGAAACGTATTGCATGAACGAGCACCGTTAGATGATCGACTATGTCACCAGCAGTTTGTTGTGTATGAGGGTATGTACTTTGTGTCGCGTTTCTATCGTCAACGTGGGCGCTTATGTTAGGATCTCTCTCACCTACTTGCTCGTTTTCTGTCTCTCTCCATCGTATGAGTAGACTTTGTAAACAGAGTGCTACCGCACCGATAGATAATAGGTACATACTACGAGCCAGATTGAAAGGGTCGAGAACCGGAAGAGAGAGACTGTGGATGTTGCATGTCGCCGAAGGATCGGAGCTTGTCCCCGTGTAATTGCAATACACATTATCCACACACTCTCTCTTTCTCGGTATATGTACGTGTATGTGTGTGTGAGTATGTGCATTCATGAATTGTGACAAGCGAACCAACCAATCGTGTAGTACGCGTCTTCCAGTCAGCTTCATCTCTCTCTCTCTCTCTCTTCGAACTAAGCCTTTAAGCCGAAATGTTCGCGGGAATGTCGTTTGAAGCAATTAAGCGTTTTCTCTTTGTCCTTCTTCTTCTTCTTCCTCTTCCTTCTCCTCCTCAACATTTCCGACAATGAACGTAATAGTTTCGGAATAAGAAGACTCACGTTACTTGTCACTCCTTTGACAGCAGGTTGACGTCTCCTGATGGATAGGAATCTTTAGATTGTCCTGAGATCAGATAATAGTAAAGCGATGAAAGAGAACGAGAGAGAGAGAGAAGGAGAAGGAGTAGTAGTAGTCTGTAGGCAGGCATCAGAGATATTACCTAGGTGGAAGCGTGAACAGGAGGTATGGAGGTGATCTATTATCAACCTCGCGTGTAATCGGGCAAGCTTCAAGCGCGCGAACATAAACACAGACACGTGTGGTACCATCGGTGTGATTAATCTCGATTAATTCTCCTCTTGCCTAAAGGAACCTCCTCATCCTCCTCATACTCCTCCTCCTTCTCCACCTCTCTTCCTCCTTCAGAGGCCTTGCAAAGCGAAATTATCAAAGAAAAGTCTGATGCCGGCCTAAACGAATATGCGGGGCAATACATGTTACGTTAATTCTTACTTTTTCCCTCTCACACACACATTCACACATACACACAAACAAAATTAGACACACATATACATATACACAGAGACGGTGTCTTGTATGAAACAAACGTTTCAGATAAATTTGTAAGATGGACGAGCGTTTGGCGAAACGAGTTGTTTCCGAACATATCCATGAGTGCATGTATGTATGTATGTATGTATGTGTGTGTATGTATATGATGAGTACGCTTGTACGTCGTTTTACTCGTATATCGGCAAGAGACGTATCGCCCTGGGACACGTTGCAACTTTAATACGATATCAAGTATGGAGCACGGAAGAGCGTCATAGCGACAGGGATAAAGGCCGTCGTTTCGAGGATCGGAGAGTTTCTCAACGAAAGCGTATTAGCCGGCGGCTTCTACCAAGACCTCATCCTCATCCTCTTCTCTTCTCTTCTTCTTCTTCTTCTTCTTCTTCTTCTTCATCTCACTCCTATCCCTACCCCTACACCTTACCCCTAGCCCTAGTCCTAGCTCCTCTAACTCATCATAGCTTTCCATCTTCTGACGCTATCAACACTTTACCAGTGTTCCCACCACATTCCACCAATAATCTTCTTCTTCTTCATTCGATTTCAAACGATACTGTGTTACTACTACCATAAATTATATTAGGTCTACCAGAAAGTTCTGTCTGGTTTTGGAATAAAATGTTTTGGACAAATTAAGTTATTTGAATGGATTTTTACGAATCTCAGGATAAAGTATAGTTTATCTATCCTAATAAAAATAATAATTTTTGTTTATATTCTCTTCTCTGTTTTGGGAACATTTTTTTCGTACGCATGACTCGATATTTAAAAAAAAAAAACGGGTAAAGAGACAAATGAAGAAGTGAAAGGAAAGAAAAATGGGGTTGTAGGTGGTAAGAGAGAAACACGTGGAGACAGACCTGTCCCCTTCCCCTCCAAAGCATGTTTGATCTCGTCTCGCTTTCTCGATTTTCTTTTCTTTTTTTTCCTTTATTTTTTTTCTTTTTCCCCCAAGAACCACCTAAGGTCCTTTTATGCAAACGCTCAAAGAGAAATGCTGTGTTTTTTCTCGTACTCCACGGTGCTGTGCAACGAGTGACTCGAATAATGGGTTGAAGGAAACGGAGAAACGAAAGAATAGGGGGTAGGTCGGGGGTAGGTAACAAAGGTAAGGGGATGGTAAAAAGAAAAGGATGGAAATAAAAGTGGGATAAAAAGGAAAAGAAAAAACAGAATAGGAAAGAGTGAATAAATTTATTGTTCTTACGTTTTAAGAGCAAACCATATATTGTATATATGCAAATTAGAATAAACGATGATAATTAGCAACAATAAGAAGTAGAAAAAGAGTGAATTAAAAAATAGATAATAATCTTAAAAGAGAAAAATTATATTTTGCATAAATCACTATGAAGATATGACAAGGGCAAATTTTTGTGAAATAAATATTTGATCGGTGGAAAAGAAATGTCAGATTTTTTACCACAACTCAATGGAAACCCCCAACATTATTTTCCATCAACTTAAAAAATAAAGAGAAAGAGAAAACAAAGATTATAGAAAGGAAAAAAACAGAGAGACAGAGAGACAGAGAAAAAGAAACACAAAATGAAAGGAAAGTTTCTCGTGGGACGTTTCGAGCATGTATCATTCGTGCTGTAACGATTGTACTATACTTTATACTCCCTACTATCTTTTCACTATCTCACGTACATATGCATACCACCTAAGCCATGTATAATACATCATATCTATATCATGCATGGACGTGGAACTCGCGTCCTAGGAGCACATGCCAACATTTCGGGTTGAGAGTACTGAGAGAGAGACTCAGAAAGAGAGAGAGAGGAATGAGTAAGAGAGAACTCGATAAAAAGAGACAGGATAAACCATAGGAGGAGAGGCTCGTTTCGCATGCACTTTGCATCCGCGGTGCATAATTCGTGTTGTACGAGGGGAGTGAAGGAGGAGGAGGAAGAGGAGGAGGATGGGGGTGCTCAACGACCCCCATACCATCCACGATGGTTCTCGATCGATGCCACTCATCGATCACCCATCCTAACCCATCCGACCACCGTTATCCGGTGAGCTTCGCAACGCGCCTATGTGCGTGCAGTACGTGCTAATTATACGCTTGTCCGGGTACACTCCACCCCTCATTCTCGAACCCCCTAAACCTTCCCCTAACTCCCCACCCTTTACACGGAAATCTCTACGCTTGGGAAACACCGTTGTCCTTGTTCTTCGATATTTATGGCGAGGCCCGTTCCTTCGAGAATATAATCAATCCTCCTCCGATGACCGAACCCTCCTCCTCTTCCTCTCTCTCTCTCTCGAATCGTGAAATTATTCTTCGTTGAGAATAAAGGACGAGAGAGACAGAGAGGGGTGGATAGGATTGGTGAAAAAAGAGCGGATTTTTGGCAACAATTCAATAGAAAAATCAGACATTTTTTTTTTCAACAAACCCAATATTTTATGTACATTTATTCACATATATTCGATGAAACCTAGCGAATATGATGTTTGAATAAAAAAATGGGTTCAATGCTAACAGCAATCGAAGAAAAATAAAAAGACCAAAAATGAGATTCTTGGGGAAAATGGGGGTAAATCCTAATCGTAATTAAGGACCTACGAGATAAAATGAATTTCATTGAATAAGAAGAGAATATAAGTAAGAAGATTAAGAATAAGTGAAAGAAGAATAAATGATTAGAATAAGAATAAGAAAAACTATTATCTATGGGGGTTTTTTTCTTTTACATTCGAATAGTAAGAGAATCTTTTCGAGATTCCTTTTTCTTGTTATCCCGTAGGGTTACCATAAGAAATATTACCAGCACGCTTTTCTCAACGACAATGACACATACTATTTCTCGCAATAAGAAGAAAAAAAAACGAGCATCGAAGATTTTCAATCCTAACGGGATGATATTGTCGATAAATTTTCTCACGTTTTTGCATTCACCAAGTGTGGCGCCCATTGTTGCCATCTTGTAATATTTATCGTCTTGTATATGTGTGTATTTACTATTATAAGATGAAAGAAACCTTTCTACATACGGATAACTGTATGGGTTTACTTATTTAGCCAATACTACGTGAGGAAACGTATCGTCTTATGTTTCGTCGAATGAGGAACCTTTCAAGTATTATTCGAGAATAAACGAATTCGGGAATAATCGGAAATCGGTGTACATAAGCTTTTCTAACTTTCCCCATTCATTCATTCATTCATTCATTCATTCATTCAAATGACTATACTAAAAGATATTACACCGTTAACGTTACGAAGTGGAAAACTAGTACGTAAAATGGGTTGAGAAGAAGATCGTAGCAAAATGATAGGTCACGTCTCGAATTATTGCCATTCACCTTAGGGAACTTATGGTATATACATGTAACAGGGTGTTCCGGATACTCGTGTAGTTACACTTCGATAAAATATAGGGAGGTAAAGTGGCCGGCCTTAATTGTAAAACGGAAGTCGTGTTATCGATCGACGACAGAGAGCTTCTAAGCGTTCATAGAACTCGAAACAGTACACATTTCCGAGAGGGTTTTTCGAATCTAGCAAATCAGAGGGAGAGAGGAAAATATTCTAACGTTTCTCGTGAATTCGATGCTTTAAATTCTCGTAAATCATAAGATGGGGTTTGTTTGAAACTTGACCAAATGATGACAAGCGGTGAAGACATATAAACAATATGTTTCTGCTTAACTAAACACGAGTTAAGTTGAACCAAAAAAAATTAAAAATTAGATGAAACATTCGTTGATAAATTAAGTAAGCAAAACAGAAACCCAACTCGAATTTAATAGATATCGATCGGTCTAGAACTCACACGAGTTCTCTCTACACGTATCGTTGCAACTATCAATCGAGGTTGGATTAGCGTGGTATTGCGTACGATTATCGGAAGGAACTTGTTGGCAGTATTGATTAATTAACGCACCGATTAATGGAATACCATCCGTGCCGTCCGTTCTATGTTTAACGGTACGCAAACGATAAACTTGATCGATTTACATCTATCATGATTTCTACACCAAGTTGCATATTTTATTAATACCTTTGCTTTAAACTAAAAACCTTGTATTAATAAACTGATCGTAGGTAAGTATTTTTTCAAAAAATACAATCAACATATACATGTTGTAAAAGTAATAAATGAATTTGAAGAGATTTGATAATCATGAATGGAACAAGACACAGTACCGGAACGATTTGAAAAAGTTAGTATCTTATATTTAAACACGTACAAAAAATAATTGCATTCCTCATTTTATTTATATTGGATGTGCTGTGTGTCTATGCATATGTGTGTGTAAAATATATTTAATATCAGAACGAGTGATATTAACAAATGAGAAGAAAATAAATCCTTTTATACGAACATAGACGTAATACTACAACACCCTATTCCACGCTGATGTCAGGTCTCAACGGATGCGTTAAAACAATACACCGAACATAATTTCAGTCAACTTATTAAAAGTTAAGTACAGTTTTGATAACGCTCATTTTCCTAACTACACCGTTGACAAGCACCACCACGTCGTCGGTGACTCGTAATTTTCACGACTCGTCCCAGAGAAAGACTTTCGGAAAGACGAAGTGAGATGTGTTGGTGGGTGAGAGGTTCAAGGAGAAAGAGAGAAAGAAAGAGAGAGTGTGTGAGAGATGAGACGATAGGAAAAGAGGGAAGAAAAGAGAGAAGGGAATAAAAAACGATAGAAAAGGAAGGAGAGGATATCAACGTTACTACTAGCCGTTACCATAACGGTTTCGAAAAAAAAAATAAAATAAAAAACTCTCTAACAAAAAGTTGGCTTATTAGTAACTCAATCATATCGGTCGAGGGCAGCCATAAAACTACGCTAACTTTTCTCGTATATCGTCGGGAAAAATATCGGTAGGCAGTAGTAACCAACGTTGGTTGTAGTAGTAAATGCGAAACGAGACGAGAAACCGATAAGGAAAGGGTCCCGCGAAGGGCCAAAAGTAATACAATGAAACGAACTAAAAAAGTTTCTTCTTCTTCTTTCTCTTCTTCTTCTTCTTCTTTTTTTTTCTCTGCTCGTAACAAATTCCCCGACTGGTTGTAAACACTTTTCCGAGAGCTTACTTTCTTGTTACCAGGTCGAACAATGAGTAAAGAAAGAGAGAGGGAAGGGGAGGGAAGAGAGAAAAACATTTCGATAAAATTACTAAGAAATTTCGAATTATAATAACTGAGGGAAGTTTGTTATTTTACATCCACGAAGAAAATAACTGCATTCGAATTGCAATTAAACTAAACGAAAAAAGGGAAAGAGAGAAAGAAAGAGCATAATGAATAGAGTGTTAGAATAAAATCGATGAATGGTATTCGTAAAATTGTGAATAGAGAAGGGGAAGGGTGTGGGAACAAAAAGAAGAAAAGAAAAAAATAACTTCGATAAAAAACAACCCATGAAAGTGGGTGGGAGAAAGAGGAATAATAATTTTGTTAACTCACCGAACACAACGGATTTCACGCGATGCTGGGTTAGGCGACAAGACCGAATTAGTGCAACACTGCAAATAAATTCTCTTCAGCATGAAAAAGCTGACGACTATAATTCTTCATTCGTAATGTCTTCCACCTCATATCGGCCAGTGTTTTTCAATGAACGTGTGCTGACCGCGACGTATTTCGACCATAAAAGCGACCACCACTACCACTGGTGATCTCTGTGGAATGAGAGAGAAAAAGAGAAAGAGAGAGGGGTAGGTGGAGGAGAGGGTAGACCCTAGGGATAGGAATATATTTCACAAAAGTCTATTGAAACGTTACACCACTGTGTCATAGTGGTGTACAGGATGGATGATCCGGTATGTGAAATTTTTTGAATAACCGCAATCGATATTACCTTTTGTCAAAATTACTCCACGGTTCAATTATATTAGACAAAGAAGAATTCTGAATTGTATTTTGAAACGAGGAGGTACATACGATGAGATAATGAAATTAATTGCATCTCTCGGTACGATTGTAAACAATGAGGGGATGAGAGAGAACGAGAGAGGAGTGTCGTCCTCGGTTTTAGCAAATTCGTGTCGACTTTTATTGCGTATTTACCTATTTTAACTCTCTTCTTTCTCTTATTTGACATGTGAAATCAATAAAAAAAGGAGAAATACC
Source organism: Mischocyttarus mexicanus (assembly GCA_023678845.1). NCBI lineage: Eukaryota > Metazoa > Arthropoda > Insecta > Hymenoptera > Vespidae > Mischocyttarus > Mischocyttarus mexicanus. Next base: position 615,390 of record JACGTP010000057.1, on the reverse strand, counting down.
ACCGCATAAATGAAACGAGCTTTTTTCCGGATCATTTTTGACCCGGTTTTTTGTCCCCTCTCTTTCGATAAGAGGAAACGAGAGAAGGTACACGTTGAAATACAATGAACTCGTTTCAGGTTGGGAGACGACACACAAACAATCGTAGAGTATAAAAATCGTTAAGCTTTTGAAGTATGCACTTTTCCAACAACAACAACAACAACAACAACAACAACAGCAACAGCAAATGCAACGAAAATATAGGAGGAAAAAGGAGAAAAAAATAGAAGGAGAAAGAGTGAGGAGGAGAAAAAAGTTAGGTTCGTTAGATTCGTAAAATAGGCAAGCACGGTATCGTGGAGTTCAATAAAACCGGCAATTCAACGTGTGTCCACTTTTCCTCCTATCCATCATGGAGGAGGGGAGGATTGGAGAAGGGTGAGGGTGAAAAAAAAAGTCAATCGAGGTAACGTCGTTTCACAAAACGTATCGCACGCACATTTGACGAACGATAGATATAAATTTGTACGATCTTTTTGGCTCGTACATTACCTGGGAATTCTTTCTCTCTCGTTCTCTCGTTCGTTCGAATTTCCACGAAAAAATCTTCGCCCTTCTCGCGTGTAACAAACAATTCCATTATATATCACTCCGCATGGATGCCATTACAAACTTCGATACGCGTCGAGAATCGAGTAGGGGAAAACTAAAACTAACGAAAAGTTATATTCAAGACAAAAACATATCACCGAAATCTAAATTGATTAATACGAAAACAATAAGAATAAATATAATTTAACCCTTTGCTGATCGAACCCTTGGTTCATTTCAGAAATCATCAAAGTTTATTAATTATTTTGGGGAATGGAACTTATCCTAGCATCACTTTTTAAGAAATGTATGTTTCTTTAAAATTTTCTGTTTAAATGGCACAAGATTTCGAGTCAAAATGTGGTACAATTTCTAAGATATATACAAAAAATATATTGGAATCATAAAAAAAGAAAGACCGTGAACTTCTGAAAAGAATCCAATCCTCTTCTTCGAAAGGCCCCTTCTTGTTTTTTTCGTAACCTTCCTCAAAACCACCAAGAACAAAATGATACTCGATCTTTTCCCTTATCGTACTTATTTATTTTCTTTTTTTAAATCTTGCAACGCATTGCTGTTATTCAGTTTTTCCTTGCAAGAGTTCGAATCGAATCGCAATCAGAATAGGAATGGCATCAAAGGGCTTGTGTCTGCTTAAAAAAAAAAAATGTTCAACTATCGAAGTAACTATGAAGGTGTGTACGCAAATATGTATGCGTACTTGTGCTCGATAAAATGAAGAAAAGACGGTTCTCTAATCCTCGGGTTCTACGAACGAGCACTGCCATGTTATAAAGATCCGATTACATGGCTGCACCTTGTATCTAGGTGCATGGGGAAGGAGAACTGAGGAGGTGGATGGTAGTTGGTAGATTTCTATAACATTTTCACGACGAAGAAGAAAAAGAAAAAGAAGAAAAAAAAAAGAGTCAAAGAGTATTGCGCGAACCCGTATCGTCTTTTCGAAACTGAAAACCTATAAAATTCTATGTCGATGGTTGTTAAATGTATCGCTGACATAAATACGATCGTGGTACTCCTCCCTTTTCCCTCACCACTCAGTTTTCGTACATTTCTACGAAACGCACGTGGTTTAGTGCGGGCGAACGATTTACGAGTATGCACTTGACGCTGTCACCACTACTACAAATAAATACGTCGGTTTACGTATATAAAAGTTCACACACAACAAATACGACAAGTAATATCTGTAGAGGTGGAACAAATTTTTCTCTGAAAACATCCTTTTTTAGAGAGAGAGAGAGTCTTTGCGATATTTCATTGCAAGGATGGAGGTCAAAAATATTTTAAATTCGAAACTAAAAATGAAAGAAAAACGATAAGAAAACATGGAAATATGAAAATATTGAAACACGATGAAACAACACAGATATACCTGAAATATACATTTACAATGATGTTATGGATCCAGTTTAAATGATATTTAAAACAAACTATCATTTTATTTATTGTTTTTTATTGAATATACGAAAGAACGATATTTTCAAATCAATCTGAATTTAATCAACTTTTCATTAAGCAGATGTGATTTCCAAAATTCACTGCTGAGCACAAAAAAAAAAATAATACTGAAAGAGCGCGGCGACAAAGCGTGTAAACCATCATAGCTCGTAGAAAAAAAGAAAAAATATAAAAAAAAACTCAAATAGGCAGAGCTAAAGGGAAAACGAAAAAGAGAGAGAGAGAGAGAGCGGTTGGAAAAGAAAAAGAATGAAAAAGTCGGGTCAAAGCGTCGACAAGTTACCTTTGAGCCTTGACGATCGTACCTTGCACCGGGCGAGTTTTTTTCCACTCGCGCGTATTTTTGTTCCTGCGCTTTCCACATCTCCTCCTCCACCTCCTCCTTCGCTTCACCCCTCCGTTTTTCCCGTTCGTCTCCCTTTTTCTATTTTTTCTTTTTTTATTTCATTTGCACGCGTGTACACACACGCATGGTAAGCTCGGTCGTCGCCGGTTTTAGATACGAGTAAAGGGTAGAAGGGTGGAGGGAGGAAGAGAGGGTGTTTTTCGGTTGAACGCGAGGAATTTCGGCATACGGCCGCGAGCAACAAACTTTAATTAGCCAACGATTCAGAAACTGTACAGGGACGTGAAGGAAATCGAACGTTTATCGCACCTGTAATTTCCCTCCCGCCACTATTTTGTTTTCTTTTTTATTTTTTCCGAAACAAGACATCACCGTCCTAACTATTCCACCTCTCAACTACCCCTTTAACTCCCAATACTCCTCGCCCTTTCCATATATTTCGAGTTATTTCACTCTTTATGTACCTTTCTCTCGTTCCTCGCGGCAAACCTCGAAACGTCCGACACTGGAACGTCACAATCGGCCTGCCGCCCTTTGCCCATATTTTTTCACCACTTCTCTCCATCCTATCAACCAACCACCACCTCACTCCCTTTAACAACCCCTTTCCCTTTTCCCTCTCTCCATTCCATCTACCCTTTCCTCTTTATCAACGTTCGCTCAAAGCCGCCGGCAGGAAAAACTCGATGCGCCGCCCTTCGGCACCGCACTGCACACTGCACCGCATACCGTGAACCTACATTGCACCGCACACTCTGCACCGCAAGTTTCGAGTCTGGATTCTCTGTCTATGCCGTTGGTTCTAGCTTCGAACATGTGGAAAGAGAAGCGTGAAGCGAACACGAGTTTATGAGAAAAAGAGAGATAGTTGGATAGAGGAATGAACAGAAAGAGAGAGAGAGAGAGAGAGAGAGGGGGTGGAAGAGGAGAAGAGGGAGATAGGAGGTGCAGATAGTACGGATATCGAGCTTCAAAGCGTTGCATCCATCCTTTCATCGTCCGACACTTCGCTCATATTCCGTTTTTTAAAAGCTCCGGATCTCCCCACTCTGCATTTACCCTACGTTTTTTTTGCCACCCCACCTATCCTTCCTTCCTTCCATCCATCCATCCATCCATCCCCTATCCCCTATCCCCTTCTACCAACTCATCCTCCTCTATCAACCTAAACGTTCTCCTTCCGCCATCCTTCTCGGTTCTTTCTCTCCACCCGAAAAAACCGCTACGTCAACGGCCTACTATTATCCCCGGTTTCTCTTTAACGTCCATCCTCTTCTCTGGTTGAAAAATAAAAAAAAAAAAAAAATAGAAAAGTTTTTTATTCCATCGAAAAACTAAAGGAAATCCAGGAAAAACGAGTTTTCTACGCTCCATCGCAGGCTTTCATAACACAGCGAGAGAGAAAGAGTTGGCAATGTGTTAAAATATGAAACGACCAGCTGTGAAGTGTATACGAGTAAGTGAAATTGCAACGATCACTAACGAAAATAATTTTAAGGGATGTATAGTGATCGGATTACTAGTTGGTGGAAAATAAATGTCTGTGTATATATTTGTTTATGAATAAAGAAGATTAGATAAAGAAAATATTATGATATAAACGAGAGAGAAAATAAAAGACTTCTCCTTCTGAAATAAAATAAAGAAACAGAGAGAAGAGAAAGAAAAAAATAGAAATGGAAAGTAAACGTCGGCGAGAGTCGTGATAAAAGAACCGAGTAGAAAGTACGTATATTCGTGTGTGAGAGAAAAAAAAAGGGAAGGACGTACACCACCAGCAGCACCCACACGCGTTACGTGGGGTAGGTGCGAGGGAGGAAAAAGGAGGGTCGAATAAGTGTCGCTGGCGAGTCTCTTTCTTTATTCCTCTCTTTTATTTCGCTTACTCTTTTAGAGCACGGAAAAGGAAAGAACGCGTTTACAAATTACGCCCAGTCTGAGCCGACTTAGGGAGTTTCAGACTTTTAATTACTCCGTACGAGAGTCGTTCTCTCTTTCTCTCTCACTCTCTGTTTCATTCTTTCTTTCTTACTTTCTCTCTCTCTCTTTGAGATAGCACTTCCTACCTCACTCGTACCTACTTTCAGTATTTCAATTCCGCAAGAGAGTTCCGACTTTAATATAAAAGGAAAGCCCGATTCTCGGTTCTTCCTAAGCGGTGCCGCCGTTTGCCATCGTTCTAACATTCAACCCCGATCCCAGAACCAAGAACCCAGAAACCCCAACCTTGAGTTGCACTTACTTATCCACCTAAGCTACGATACCAACTTGCCAGCACCTTTTTACGCCTACCGATTTTTTTTATACCTTATTTAAAGAGTTCACCCCGTATGTGATGAGTTGCAAAAATCGAATTTATTTTCTTCTTGCATAAATTGATTTCTAAACATGTTTAAAATATACCGGTAAAAATGATTTTACCAATATTCGAAGTTGTTGGAAAGTTAAATATGCAAAACAAGTAAGAACTATTCTAATAATTGTACAATCGAACTTTTAAAATTCAAATAAAATATTTGCTTATCCGAAAATAAAAAACTATAAAACCTTTACAGTGAATGTACTTATTTATATTCTTAGGTATAACATTTTAGTTGTATCGATCGAAGAAAACAAACTATTTTCTCTTTTTCTTTTAAATCCGTCCAGTTTTAATCGTTTGATTTTTTTTTAACAGATTAGTAAAGCTGACGTATTATCATATCGATAAAAACTACGACCATTATTACATTATACAGACCCATACAATTTCGTTATCACGATGTGAATTATCGATCCCCCCCTTCTAACCTCCTCTACTACCCCCTGTGTCGTAGTATACTACATCAGAACTCCCTCTTTTTCCATTTCTCTATTTTTTTCCCTTCATTTTTTCTCTCTCTCTCTATTTTCTACTTGATTCTAAACGACAAATACACACAACGCGTTCCTCGTTAAAATATTTAATGTTCCTAGAAATGGATTTAGTGTGTGAACGTTAGACTCTTTATTTTCTCTCTTTAAACGCGTCCAACTATGAAATAAAAATCGTTAAGATGTTTACGAGGACGCGTGTTTTACTTTAACTTGGTGTACCCCTTGTTCCACGAGTAATTCAACGTAATTAATCGCGAAACGCAGATAAGCATGAAAAATGTTTAATTGTATAAGGCAAATACTGACTCAGTAAAAGGGGACACGCAACTCACGATTTGTTGATGACTATTATCAAAAACGCCTACGTCTATATACTTCTTTGATTTCTAAGTTAGTCTCGTTAATCTTGAATTATTTATGTAACTATTACACCTATACTATTCTCATTAACCACATGCACTGGCAAGAAATTCACCAACGCATGTACCAAAATGGTCCAATGCAACTCGCTGTGAAATGTCACGCTGTGTTCGATGCCTGAGAGAAATAGGAACAAGATTTATAATTTTTTAAACTAATTTACTTTCGACGAAAAATTAAATAAAAATAGCAGTGTGTGTGCTTGAAGTTATTGATGATACCCACGTTTAAAAAGTTTAGTTAAAGTGTTGAAAATTGGTCAAGAACAGAAAACGTATAATAAAAATAAAAATGCGATAATCAAATTGTCGTGAAAAAGAAGATTGTAAAACACAATTAAAGAATAGAAAAAAGACAACATGGAAGTTATAAAAAGTTCGTATTTAACACCCGTTCATCCTCGTTATTCCCAAGATTCTCGATTTCTTCTTGGGTTTTCCTCAACGTGGTAAGCCACGATCGAACGTTCCGGTCGACAGTGATAAATGTTCTGTCAGCGTCGGATCGTAGTGTAACAAAAAGTACCTACATTGGTATTATTTTGCACCACGGTCCGTACGTTCTGCAAACTGGCAAAAGGATTTTCGCACTGGTGCAAGGAGAGATACGTCATTCTAAGAGCCAAAGAAAATTGCTGAATTCCACGAATATCTTCGTTGCTTCATCGAACCCCAAATGGTTAGTATTAAACATTTTTTACCAATAAAATAACTTTAAATTAATATGAAAAATGTCTCAGTCTTTAAATAAACAATATCAGCTATCAAATACCATGCGAAATATTACATCTTTTAAATACTTTTACATTTTTATTAATAAATAAAAATATAAAATTAAGACGTATCAGTAATCTTGTAAAAGAAACTAAAACTATTTGGTAAAATGTCAGTCAAATATTAGCACACGATTTGAAAGTTACACGAGTTCATAGAGAGTTAAGAAAAGAAAAAGGACCATTTATATTAGAGATACTAAAGAAGATTTTTACCAAAAGAAAAATATATCACAGTGCAAGAATATCGAGTAGAATCGAAGATGGTGAAGTTTCTCGTTCACGTATTAGTAACTCCTGAATAAATATTTATACACGCACTCACAGTTCGTAGTAATACGTCATGCACAATACATTTAACCGATGTTTCTTTCGCTCTTACCTAGTCGACGTTTCTAAAATCGAGACGAGACAGACAGAAAGAGAGATTGAGAGAGAAAGAGAAAGAGAAAGAGAGAAAAAGAGAGAAGTGCTTATTTGTAAAGAGGATTTCACATGTCACTTCTCGTTTATTTCGTACGTTTATCCGACAAATATATGCGATTTTGTATCAAAGTAAATATATCTATATATAAAAATATATATAAGAATGAATATTTGCAAGTAAAAAAAGAATAAAATTAAATATAAATATATTACACAAATATATTATTTCAAATAGGCTGCCAGTTGTCTGTATTTTGTACAAATGCATTGGATTTCCTTGACAAGAAAATCTGAAGAAAGCGAAAGCGATGCGTGGGACTCAAACGATTAATTATTGGTAAAAACAGAGACAAGAGTAGGTGTTAGTGAGAAATAATGAGTGATTGAATACGAATATCCGATAAATAATTGAACTATGAATGCTTGGACGCGTGCGTGTGTTTATTTTACGATTTCACCTTCTACTGCTCGGTTACAAGTCAAGACGCGTTTGAATATAAAAAACAACAAACAAATACTCGAGCGTTTGAAGAATAAAGAAGAAAACGGTTACTTGACGAGATGTAATTTGATTAAGCATTATTGTGAAATAAATCTAACACGAGATTATTTTTGAAACCTTTTCGATTCTATGAATGCAATGAAAGTTGTTTGTCTGAATTATAAACGCGTGAATATCAGTGTCTTGTTAGAAAAATTCTACAACGATTACGATTAACTATTAAATTATTTTTCTAGAAAATTATTGATATAATATGTTTAATCCTAAACCTACACACGCGACGTTAAATGTCAAAAATGATATAAAATCATGTTCAGTTAATCTTACATGTAGTTTGTCCTGATATCCAATGGCTGCTTATTCATAACCAATGTTGTATATCCATATCCATAATTGCAAGTATCCATATATGTATATGTCACTCTTCAGCACTACACACACTCGCGCACATATGCATATCACTTGCATAGGAAGGAAAACACTCACACACGCGAATACGTGACGCGAAAATTACGTACTTGTCTAATATCCTTGTTACACCTTCCGACGCTCGAAGAAGACTAACGATTATTACGAAAAGTTGTTCCGAATACAATCGATAATTACCGAACATACACGAAGGTCAATTACAAATCTTAACGACGCAATGACAATGTTCAGTTGTCGACACCGGCCGAGGAGTGACGGAGATTCGCGAACGTAAACAAAACATTGAACGCTTGTCTAAGCCGGTAGTTAAGGAATGTTTTTCTGTGTATTTCATATTTAACGAATTTCCTAGAATTCACCTTGAAATTTAAACAGTACCGATATTGAGCTCGTTTGTCTCGGACGTATACCTTTGTCTACCTTTCTTTAAATACATGGAATACGTATGGACTATTGGGTGACTATGGCTATGGCTGACCTACTTACAGGTGACCTACTTTTGTACTGTTGACCTACTCTTCTTTCTAATGACCTACTTTAGACCAGCTGTATTTTATTTCTAACGATAGATTTTTATTTATTTCATTATAAAATAATTGTTTGATGTATTTGAAATTTCAGATAAGCTTAATTATAATTATTATACATATTAAAAATTACAGAACATTCTATTTATTTCATAATAATTTTACTAACATATTCTATAAGATTTATGATGATTTCTTCAAACATTTATAAGTTCTAAACCAGCTAGCATATAAAATTTAATTAAAAATAATTCTTCCATAGATATGTTTGATGTGTAAAAACACAAAAGATTATTTATATCAAGAATAAAATTATTTTAAAGAGCAGGTATGTTGGAGAAAGATCGTGAGTGAGTAAGTATGTGTGTTTTATAAGAAACAACGAAACCATGAGTGCTGGATATATGCGTATGTTTATTTATGATATCATTTTCTTTGAATGTGTGGCAATATCTTGTATAAATATACATGCATGCATACGAAAGAGAGACATATAGTTTATTGTATTACCGGAAAACTGTACATGCAATAATTTCATTTCCATCAAGTTATTTCAATAGAATCGATAACGATTCTTGCACAAATGTTAAAAGTTCAAGCTTCGTATTTAGGTTACGACTACTATAAGTCGTTACTTTAAGAAATGGTTCATTATCGAATTATCGTTCACAGTTTGTTAGACTCGTAACCTCGTAATTTGAATACTCTTTTATTATACTTAAAACGATCCAATAACCATTTTTTATTAATCCGTATTATTTCGGAGTATTTCGGAATCGTTGTATTTAGAAAGAAAGAAAAATCAATTCTATAAAGTTCGAATATTAAATTTTAATGTGTTTTCTTCTACAAAGGAAAGAACTAACCAATCCGTTGCTGAGATATCTCGTTTGATTTACATTATGCCCCGTTATAGGTCCACTTAAGAGTTATGTATATAACGGAGCAAGGAAACAGAAAGAGACTGAGTCGAGTGTAACGTATGAAGTCAAAAAAAAAATCTGATAGAATTTAGTAAACACGTTTGAATCTCTTGACTTTAATATATTGTACACTTTTATATATTTACACATCTACTTTCTGTTACCGTCTTATACCTGGCATCTTAAAAATCAAATTTCATCTTTAAAAGATAATATTAACTTTCACATATATAGAAAAATTCTAAGAACATAGCACTCTCTCTCGTCTCAAAAAGCTCGACAAAGAGAGAGGGAGAAAGAGAGAGAATAAGAGTGGAAAAAAAATGAAGAAAATACGGAAAAGATGGAAAAAAAGAGAAGAGAAGGTACTGGAAGAGTAAGAGCTCGAATTTATTGCTAATATTTTTCCCTTAAAAATGCACTGTGGTACGTGTGTACGTGCAAGCTGAATATACACAATCCAAGTATAGTAGCAGCTTCCGTGCGCGAATGCACAGACAATTTTTTGTGTGTGCTTCTCTTTTCCTTTCTTGAAGCAACCAAACTCGGTGGTAGCAAAGAAAGGAGAGGACCCATAGAAGATACGAAGTGAAACACGAAGGGTGAAATTTACGCCTATGCACACGTGACACACGCGAAGAAAGTTACTCCGATAAAATTCAACTTTCCTTTACCGTGCTAGACTCTTAGGCCGTATTTTTTTTTATAACACCCAAGAATAATAAACGCATTCCACAAATTAAACCATCAATTTCTGAAAAAACTGTCGTATATTTATTTAAACAATTGAGACATTATTCAACGAATTTCTCAAACAATTCGATAACATTTAAACCAATAGGGCGTATGTCCAACGTTCTTAAATAAGGAAAAACAAAATATATGCATCCATGTTCTTCGAATAGTAATCCTATAAAAGTAGAATAAGACTTGTTGAAAAAAAGAGAGAGGGAACGATGAGTTTTCACAGGGTTCTTGTGTTAGACACGTTTATTGGATGCATCGACCTCGACTCGGCTCGACTAAAGCGACCGTGTCGAATGTTCATGGAAAGCAGCCTTGACGCCACCACTGGCGCCTGTCCTTCCTCTTTACATTCGTTCATTATTCCCTGTTTCTGTCTCCCCTTTCTTCCTTTCTTTTTTCCTGAAACCGTCCTTGTTCTTTTTTACAACTGACAACGAGGAGAAGGAAGAAAGACTCGAAAGTATTTTAACAAAACCATCGAAAAATCACTCGCATTTCGTACCCTCCGGAAATAACGAAGACAGGGTAAAAGAAAAGAATTAAAAAATATATATATATAGAACAAAAAGAGGAGAAAAAAAGGAACTAAACAAAAGACGAAGAAATTCCAGAAAATGGAATTTATTCTCTTTGTCTCTCTCACTCCTTTCCTTTTTTCAGCTTCAACCCCCTCCATTCCGTTGCTCTTTCCCTCTGTCTGACGTTTTTTAATTAACTCGATCGTTCGAATCTGAGTGAAAATACCCGGACGTGAGGGTACTCGAAAGTTTTTTCCGAATTGAACGTTGGTGCCTGGGTGCCTGCTGGCTGGCTGGCTGGCTGGCTGGCTGGCTCTTGCTGGCCGCATTGCACTCCTCCACCAGGTATAACCTCAAAACGAGATTCCACGTGTGCTTGTCGGCCGACCTATTTAAAAACAACGCCGAGCAAAAGAGGAAGCAGAAAAAAAATTAAATAAAGAAAAAGAACAAGTTAGAAAAGAGGGACAAGGGTTTATGTGTCTGTGAAAGAGAGAGATTGTGGATAGAATCGATCTTGGTAGGCCTAGAGACTTGTTCTTGTTCGGATAAAACCACTCTAACAAGGGCAATTCACGCAATTCGCATTTGGAGTTTTCTTGAAACTTTGCACATTTGTTAATGTTGATTAGTATTATTAATTTCATCCTAGAACTATGCACTACAACTCAACCCTTTTTAAGATATCGGTTAACGAAATTTTAATAAGTGGACATGCACATATACCTGAACATTCTACCATTTAATCCTTTGCAATCCGTAGGCATCGCTGTTGCGCCATTTGCTATTAGCGCACTAAATCTATTGATAAAATAAATGAATTGTTACTTTTTTTTTAACAAAACAGAAGTTCACTCTTAAATAAAAAAAGCATCTACAAAGTATACCCTTAAAATTGTTACGTGCAACGCATATTTTGGAAGTTCACGTTGCCTGAACCACACTGCATAAGCGTGTTCAATTATTTATTAAAGTTTTATCGGCCAATATCTCGGAAAAGGTTGAACGTTTACCTATAATCATCTGTCGAAATGAATAGTACTAATCAACATCTAAAAATGTTGAAAGTTTCGAGGAAAATCTTAATCCGAGTTGCGTGAATTGCTCTTGTAAGTAAAACCAGAGTCCCCAGCTCGTTAGCTGCATCTTCGGACGAGGAAATTTGAATTACTGCCAACTGTACGAGGGTTAAAGAGAAAGAGAGAAAGTCGAAAGAGTGGGGAAAGGGAGGAGGGAGAGGGAAACTCTCAAATGGCTTTTTCCGAGACTCTTTCAGGGTGACGCGACCGAGGAGAAACACTTGTTGATCCGAACTATGGGATTGCGACCTTAAATAGAAACCGTGAATTTGAGATTTAATTTATAGAAACTTCATACACAAAAGGGGGGGCCTATACAAATAATAATCTTTAATTTCTATCTATTTATAAAAGAAAAAAAGGTATTCTAGCACCTTTAAGTTAAGATTTGTCAAGTTTCTAAGACAAACGAGCTGCACGACACCAGGAGAAATCGATCATAAGACTTTCTTATCTGGAATGAGTATATTATGCTAAGGGCTTGAAATCTCTAAGGTCTCCCTTTCTCTTCCTTTCGACCCTAACAGTAAGTTAAAGGTGAAAAGTCAAGAGTTGTTTTTTAAGCGATCATTCGCGTGAGATTTCTTTCGGGATTTTAACGCGACGTAACGTTATGCAGAGTGACACGCTGCACCAAATGGAAACCTTGCTCTCTCACTCTCTCTTCGTGTGTGTATTTGTGTGTGTGTGCGTATGGGTGGATAGAAAAAGAAAAGGTAAGCTGCAAGTGGAAAAGAGAATAAAAAGGGTGGAAGGGAGAAAAGAGAGAAAGAAAGAAAGAAAGAAAACTTTTATTCCGCGAGACGAGAAACGCGAGAAATGTGGTATTAACGAGAAAGTTTAAGAGGTCGAGGCGTCCTAACGCGTATAAAAGAAGAAGGGAAGAACAAAAAAAAATACTTTTAGAAAAAAAGGAAGGAGCTTTCGTCGTGCCGGGAATAAAGTTCACAAATACAAATGTTACGAAAAGTAGGTTGCGTTATAGTTATTTAAAGGAATCGTCGTGCTAAAACTAAAATAATTAGAAAAGGAAAGAGTAAGAAAGAAAGAAAAGTAAAAAAAGGAAAATATAATAGAAAAATAAACGAAGAAATTTCGTACGAGTCATTTTTGCAAAGATTTCTCGACGAGAAATTCTTAAAGGACGTTTCTTTTTAAAATTTCAAACGTCTAATTTGATAATACTTAACCGATCTAATTGAAAATCTAAAAACAGTGCATCGACAATTCGTTTAAATGACGTAATTGTGAGAAACACTTTTGGAAGAAATTAAAAATAAACTTAGAAATGGCTGTTGATTGTCATCCAGATAATCAACGGACTTTCTCTCACTCACTCTCATTATTTTTTCTATTCTTATCGGTTAAATAATTATTGATAAAAGATTATACGAACGTATATCCGTTTCTAAGAAAATAAATATTCGTCATATTATCTACGTTGCGTTGTTTATATAAATTGTCACCCGTAAACGTAGATTTTTTATTTGTAACGTAAATACAATTATCCGAGACGGTATGATACGCGAATAACCTAAATTCTCTGACGAGGAAAACGTAGAAAAAAAAATAATAAAATAATGGAAGCGTTTCCGTTAACAGTGTATAATAATTAAAAAAGATAAATCATGATTTTCAGTGCAGATAATATTTCTAGAAAGAAACAAATTAAAATGAAAGAAACGTTAGCATAGAAAAAAAACAAACAAGTTTTTCGTTTATTAATTTATGAGTTTAATTGTAATATTAAATAATAATAACAAGATTTTATAGTCAATTCAACGAACGACAAACACGCATTGGTCTAAAATTTCTATAAAATGTCAAAACTATGAAGAATGTAGTCTAATTTTTCTTGCCAAATTAAATATTTCAGAGTTTTGAGGTTAACTGATGACACGTGAAGATATTTCTTTTATTTTATACAAAATAAAATGGCGGAAAGTTTTATTAAAAGTAAGGTTAGGGTCCCCCAAGCATGGGGATATTAATTTTGTTTTGTGTAAAACAAATTGGTGGACCATTTTATTAAATATGCATCGAATCTTTTAGAAAATGATTATTTAAATTTGTGTCCCCACGTTTTTGGAATTGGAGACCACCTTGACCGTAAAAAATTCATAAAAAATATAAATAATATTGAATGAAGTTAGCAGATTGCAATGACGGTAACGATAAACGATTCCTGTGAGGCTTTGAAAACGAACTACCGTCGTTCCCATAACTTTACGCAGCTAACACAAGCTAAAGCTTTTTATCAAACCTCTCGACATAATTAATCACCGTTTAATTAACACGAGGAGAGAGAGAAAGAGAGTCGAAAAAGCAGTTTAGCCACATATAACCTAAAATACTCGTAACGTCTGTCAGAGAGCTATTTGGTTGCTAGTTTTAACCGGGAGTTACATAAAACTAAATACTTTCCAACCATTGGAATCTATATTTCTTCTTTTTTTTTTTTTATATTAGATTGGAAAAGAAAAGAGACCCATTATTCTACGTAAAAACCTTCAAATTTAAAATAATGGATTATACTTTTTCCCTCAAACAAATATAACCTCTAAAATAATCAAAAATTGCGATACAATTTTTATTATCGTTGCTGTTAGAAATAAAAATGACTCAAACTACGAGGTGTAATCGAAATACATAGAAAATAAAACCGTTATCTCTCTTTTTCCTTTTATTCTATAGTAACTTTTAAAAATAAATATTTGCTAACGATGAAATGATTTTCTCTGTATATTTATGACAGAACGTACTAATATACACACACGTACAACGAAAAAAAAAAGTAGGTCTGTGTGTGCATGCGTGTGGATGCCTATTGCGCGAAAAAATAAATTCCATCGGTCGTCTTTAATCTCGTGGTAGATAACAGCCAGCCAGACAAGGGCAAAGATGGAGATAAGGGAAGAGTGAGAGAGAGTGGGAAGGAAAAAAAAAGAAAAATAATAAAGCAAAAAAAAGGAGAGGGAGAAAAAGAAAAAGGGTAGAATACTCATGAAGGTAAGAGAGAGGAGAGTGGGGGAGAAATATCAGAGAAGATAGACGGAAAAGCAGCAGCAGCAGCAGCAGCAGCAGCAACGGCAGCAGACGACGAGGGAGGGAAGTTCGTGTAAGGGATGATGGTGGGGGATACCATACTCATGGTGGGAGAAACTCGTGCCGTGCGATAACCGTCGACCGAGGTGCAAACCAGCCGCGAATTCGAAAGGCGCCCAGTTGCTGTCCGCGCGTCGTTCAAGACGCCTCGCGATTATTTTTTAAATTATTATCGAACGAAATTCTATTATCGAGGTAAAATATTAATAATAATTATCAACGTACCGTCGTGATTGTTAACTTTTCTCGGACCAAAACGATTAATAATAATAAAAAAGAAACAAATAAAAATTTAAATGAAAGTAAAACAAAAAGGGAATTTACATCAACGACGACGACTACTCTTTTCGATGACGATTCGTCGGATAAAAACAACGCGCCTTTGAATCTCGTATCCAATCGGAATCGACTAATTTCGATGATAACGTATCAGTGTTCGTTCGGTAGTGTTTGAAAGGTGATATTTAAAATAATAATAAAAAGAAAAAGATAACAAATGAAATAAATGATCGTTTCAACGAGGAGTCGTACTTTTGTGCGTCATCAAACTCAAAAAAAGATGTTTAAAGATGATAATTATAATGACGATAATTATGATTTATTTTTTTCTACCGCGGATGAAGTTTCATTTCTCGGATAAGAAGATCGGTTGACTAGATAAAAGAAAAAGATTCGTCATTACGAGGAAATATATGAATCTTCGTTAAGTTCAAAGATCATTTTCTGATACTTTGACGTATCATCATCATTCCCGATAATTCGCGAGATAGAAAGGGGAGACTGGGGGCAGATGGTTAGACAGGGGGTTAAGGGGGGAAAGAGTATTATAACGCATGACCTCTTTTCATTCTATTCGAAATATCTTACGTATACAATACTTATGAATATAAGAAGATGCATAACATAGATACATAAAAAACATACGTGATACGAATTGAGATACACACACACATGTACATATTTACTTTACTCGTTATGTAAGAATCTTTTAAAGACTGACGCGTCAGAGTCGAATTAAGAACAGCAACTAGCTTTTAAATGTTTCATGTGATACGAAAAGAAAAAACTAAGTTTCCTTACGAAAACAATAATTAGGCCATTCGACATTTCAAATCCTTTTCACAGTTTCCTATTACTGTTGGGTGTGCCCTTCGTGAAGGATGATCCTACAAACAAACGAATCGATCTCGATGAGAACAACCGAGACTTTTAAAAACCACCGACGTCGTTTAATAAAATCCAATTATTTTTATTTTTCCTTTTCCTTTTCCTCTTCAGTTTTGTATGTTCTTATTATTGGATTGATGGAAAATATGTCAGACTTTTGGCCATGATTCAATGAGGACTATCGTCTACCAATCAAATATAATTCGTATAACATATTTTCAAATAGTATATTAGCATGGTTGAATAATAATCAGCATACTATTCGATATGTTACTCGTTTACGTAACACAACGTAATATAACTGACTACTTTGATAATTGTGTAGCGGTAATGCATGATTTCCCACGTGGCACTCTATGCGTGTATGTTTCTCTGTTATCTCTCTTTCTCTTCTTATTATTTAACACCCGTTATAATGCACACTACCACGTCTTTAACTTCTTTCATCTTTGACCTTTACAACTCTTTACTTCTCTCTCCTTTCTGTTTCATGGATTGGACGAGACTCTTCTAACCATCCTCCTACGGGCTTACCCAAGTAAATTAAACGAAATTCGCAGCTGTCTCGTTCTATCTTTTATTTTTTATTTCTTCTTCTTCTTTTTCTTGTATTTCTACTGGGTCGTTTTAACAACAGCTGCAACAACGTTAACGTCGACATGTGCCAGCAAAACATATCAGAACATAGGATCGTTTTCCAATCGAGGCACGAGGTGCCACGACATATACAATCAATGGCTTTCCCCATGCGAGAATGAACATAGTTTATCGAGAAACGTTTGTCAGATCGAGACTTGAAACGACGACACGTCGTATGTTAACAAACACATATTCACACGATGACGATGACAATGATGTATCAACCTTTTCGTTAACTTTTGATTGACACGTGCAAAACTGACTTAAAATCAATCATCCGAATCATTTGAAATATCACCATAACGTGAAAACATTCTTGGTTATCTTAATTTTTGTCTATCTCAATTTTCGGATACAATTGTCCTTTCTGTATTAATGAATATCTCGTATAATTAAATAAATAAATAAACTAGAACCACCTCGGGAATTTGAATATTCGAATAACAAAACTAACGAGTTGGGATAAACCGAAAAAAATTGATTAAATTCGATACGAGTCCTCTACGATGAACGTTGTTGTTGTTGTTGTTGATGATGATGGTAGTTTGCATTTAAAAAAAAAACAAACAGAAAACTTTAAATTATTATATACGATATTTTGTTAGAAATTGAATCGATCGTTTGAATTCCAATCCAACAGCGATGCGTTGTCATCGTTGATCGACATTTCCTCGTTTCCCATCTTCGTCTCTTCCCTCTCCTCTTTCCCTGGACCCCCAAGAGGCAAAGAAGAACTAGTACGATTAAACGAACGAAGTAAAGTAGGTTACTGAATTGGACGATTTCCGCGACAAAGAGTATAGTTGCTCTCTGATAACATCGGGATTCGAATTTCATCGAACGTTTTACTCGAGCAAACTCCCGTTACAATAGCAGGAAAAAAAAGGACAAGTCCAAACGATTGAATCGTCTTCGTCGTGTTTTCAAAGAAAAACACGAAACCTCTGGGATATTCGAAAAGTTTTCTTTTTCAACTTAAAAAGAACGTTGCTTTAAACTGAAATAAATTATTTGAAAGAGGATAATCTGAAGTTGAGAGAAGAAGGGGTTTCATATGGGAGAGGAGAGATATCAATTTGATGAGAAACGTTGATAGAAATTGTTAAATTTTTAGTCCTTGTTTCATCAAGCAAACGATCATTTCCGTCCCTTTTGATATACTCGATCTTTAAATCCCTTTTAGTTGACTATCATCATAGTTAAACTCCTAACACAATTACTTTTAAATCCCTACGTCAACTACTTTTTCCATGATTGAATAGTTTTGATGTTATCGTTGTTTGAGGATAAAAATTCCAAACAATTTTCTCGAATAAGAGTGAAATTTCGTTTCGAAGTAATATAATATAGTCGTGAGTATAACCGGTTATATGAGATAAGACAAGGTAATAAGAATAAATACGTATACGATATTCGGTTGTTTGTTTTGCAAAAGAAAAAGAAAATAAATGTACAACGAGGTGGAAAAGGTAGTTGTGTGATATTGTTGAACGAAAAGAACGTTCCTTTAGTTTCAAATTGCCAACCATACTCGAGGAATAGAATAATACGAAGATATAAGAAAGAGGTTAGGTTTGGTGTAGAATATGAGAAATATGAAAACAGTCGTTTTCTACTTGGAAATGAAAATAAACCCGATTCTTATTTTATTTGTTTTGCTTTTTCTATCTCAAAATCCTCCGAGGTGTTTTCTGTCATCGTTTAGAAGAACAGTAACGTAATCGAAAATAATTGAAATTTGAATAAATAATCTGAAACTCATAACACTTTTTTATTTCGGCGTTTGACTCAAGCCACTGGTACCTAAGTGGTTAAAGGTGCAGACTCGTAATCTTGGTATCGTACGTTCAAGTCTCTTTCGGTTATCTTTATTTTTTTTTTTTTTAAATTACATTTCATTTATTTCCATTTTCTTTTCTATCTTTCAACAGTAAATTAAATTCTGTTTTTTTTAAAAAACATATACCAGTATTTGTATGAATTATTCGAACGTTTTATTAAAATTTCATCGATCATCAATATTTCGAAAATACTTGATAGTTTACGTATAATTATACGATAAAATTAATAATACTAATCAACATTTATACACGGGTGAAGTTTCAGAAGAACCTGAGCGAGAACGTGGGGGTTCTAGCCCTTGTAAGTTCTCCCATTTTCGTTTAGAATTTATTCGGGTTTGATAGAATGGGGTGGGGGAGGAGATGCAACATGTATCGAAAAACAAAGAGGATGATAAACTGTGGAATCAGAGATGGAGAAGAACAACGTTCGAATATATGAATATCCATTAACGAGCTATGATATATTTAATCATCCGCTAACGGGAGATTGAATTATTTTACTGTTCGACTTAAAAAAAAAAAGAGAAGTGGAAAGGGGAAGGGGGAAAGGGAATGCATACCGCATTTGCTCGCTCGCTTGCATAACACCCTCTTTTCCCTTCTTTTTTTTTTTATTCTTTTTCAATTATATCATCGCGTTTTATTCGCGTTTACTCTCTCTCTCTTACTTTTTATTTTTTATTTACAAATTCTCGAAATTGATATCGCAATTTTGTTCTCGCAACATCGAGTTTATAAACAAATCTATACGGGGGATCATATAAATAGGGGTGAGAGAATGGTGGTGTGTAATCAACCCCATTTGATAACCCATTGATATTTTTGTTTTTCCTTTCTCGTTCCAATAAACCTCTTTTCGGATCCCAAAGAATAAGTTCAGCGTTAAGAAAGCATTTTTAGTGAAGAGAAATAAAAATTTGTACATCTGTGTAGATGGACAATAATCGAATTACAAAAACTTTCCTCCTGATCCGTAATTTCTTCAACTATTCGTGAAGGTTTAACACGCGTTTTCTTCTTCTTTATTTTTCTAAAATGACGACGTTTCTTACGAGTCATTACGCGAACGTTACTTTGTGTAAAAGAAAAATCCTTCTTTTGTAAAAGGGGAAAAAAAAGAAGAAGAAGAAGGAGAAATAAAAAGAACGTAAGAAGAAAAACGATTGCAGCAGCAATGGGGTGGTTGGAGATCGGGGCTAGGGATGAGGGGGGTGGAGAGTTAGTCGTAAAGTTCCATTCGAAAGAAACGACTTCTTTTCGAGAAACAGAGAAAGACAGAGAGAGAGAGAGAGAGAGAGAAGAATTGTGCCCTTGTGTTTCGCGAGTTTAAGTGCACCATTTTGTATCGTCGAAGCAATTAAGAATAAATAACAAAGAGACAACGAGAATAACGAAAAAAAAACAAACGAAAAAAAAAAGAAAAAGAAGAAGAAGAAGAGAAAAAAGGTGGCTTCTTTAAAGTGTTTCCCTTTTTTTAAAGCTGCTGCTACCTTCGTTTAATTACATCATCGTCACGAGGGTGGCTGGGAAGGAGCAGGGAAAAAAAGGATAGGAATGATGAATGGGAAGAAAAAAAAATAATTATGAAACTCTTACTCGACTTGCTCGTTGCAATTCACTTTTAAAGTGGCCACTATTACTATCATCGTTTTCGGAATAGAACGCGTAAATGAATGAAAAAAAAAAAATAAAAAAAGGAGGAAAAAGGTGGAGGGTAAGGGGAGACGAGGAGTAGAAAAAGAACCATTCATTCCACTCGAGACTCTTCGAAAAGCATCGTCGTCGTAGTGTCGCCGGTGGTTGCAATAGTCGTTGTAGGAGCAGGAACAAAAATAATAGAGGAAAGGAAGAGAATGAGGAGGATGAGGAGGATAGGGGAGGAATAGGGAGGAATGGGGAGAAATAGGGGAAAATAATAAAAAAAAAAGGGAACAAAATTCTGGTATGGAAAATTGCGGAATATTCGTTAACGAGGACGGTTCGTGTGGTAGTCCGTTAGTGTGTGGGTTCTTTTGTTGACGCCGACAATGATGATATGACGACTATGACGACTATGACGACTATGAAGACTAGGATATGACGTTGACAATGTGACATGGAAGGTTCGTGCTCGTTTTGAGCTTGAACGCGTTTCCGCGTAATCTTTCGTTGGAAACTGACGCCTTTATTAGAAAAAGAAACAGAGAGAGAGTGAAATGCCGAGTTAAGCCGGCGGCGGCGTGTCGGTGCAATTCGTTTGGTTGGTCAATTGATAAAACGCCTACGCGAAATACCAACAAGTTGACTCCTGCGAACGATTATCATCCTGAACGTTATACTTAAAGCAACGAAATGAATCATCTTACTGTGGACTATAATAATTGCGAGTGACATTTAAACCTTAACGCTCCGCAAATTTTTCTACCATTTCTTGCCAGTAACTTTAACACATTTTCGCAGAGGTACAAGTGAAAATTAAAGTAACAATTAATGCCAACAACAACTACAATAAATAAATAAAAATAATAATAATTGTTTATAACAATTGCCAATGCTGACGTAACAGAGCAAACGGAACGTTAAGGGTTAATCAAATAATTTGACATTATTCTTGTTGTTTTCTTTGGAATTTTTTTTTTAGTATCGCTAGCTAGTTTTCAGCTCGTTAAATTAAATCAGAATACTAAAGAAAATTATACGCTGTTAGGTTTATTTTAAACGTTTCTTTCCCCCCTTTTCTGTTTATGATCGTACACAAACGAATAGAAACAAGAGTAAGAAAATATCTTGCAAAGAAAGAAATTAAAAGGCTGTCTACGAGAGAGAGAGAGAGAAAGCAAAGAAAAGTAAAAGTAAAGAGAAACTAAAAAAGGGAACATTCTTTTGGAGTTTTGCTTAGCCCAGATATGCCTTTGAATAATCGGAGAACACACCTTTCGTTCTCACTTTCCTTTCACAAACACACACACAGATAAAATACTCTTCTTCTATGTTACTCAACTTCCTAAAATAATATTTTCTTTATCCGAATTAATTTAAGGATTCATTTTTTCATATCCAAAATACGAATAACGCAAGATTTAATTTATATTCAACTTTTCTAATTCAAATACTTTGAAATTCATTAAAATCAACGAGAAAATTCCACTTTTTGAGATGACCTTTTGAAATATTGAATTGGTGGATAAAAAAAATGTCAGATTTTTTTCCCCCATTGAATTGCGGCGAAAAATTTGACAGTCTTTTTTTTTGTAACCACCAATCCAATATTTTAGGATGAAAATTAATTATTGGACACGCGATCTTCGTTAAAATGTCAACGACACGTGCGTGTAACGTAATTCACATCGTATTTTCTCTGTCATTTGCTTCCTTCCACTTCTTCCTTTCATATTTTTCTTTTTTTTTTATTTTCCTTCCTGTTTTCTGTTAACTGTCTAACCCCTCTAATGAAGAAAAATCGAAAAAGTCTTGGACACGCGACGTCTTGGTAACAAGCCCTGTTTTACGAGACGCGATTAGGACACTGCATTTTTACGTTGACTCGGTGCACGAGCATTCGCCTAACATAAACACACATACATACATACACACATGTATACATAAATTGTATATTCGTTCGATCAACCGATAACAACACAGTGAAAATGTTACAATACTTCTATGTTTCCTTACTTATACGTGTATAAAAGCAAGTTTTCGAACAGTATAATAATCGTACCGATTGGTAGTACTATGCGTGAAATAAAATTCGTTCTACACTCAAGGAGGCAAAATTCTAAAACCAGTTTCGTTCGTTCGTTCGTTTCGTTCCTTCCTTCCTTCATTCGTTCGTTCCTATGCTCGTTGTACGTAGTTTAAAGCACGCGTCATCGTGTAAAAGTCGAGGAAATAAAAAAGAAGTAATAAAAATCCTAGGATAAATATTTGAAAAAACATTACTTACATGGATACGTGTGAATATATTTGTGTGCGTTTCTGTGATGCAAAACCTGGTTGCAATGAAAACAAAAATATTACTCGAGCACGCGTATTTGACAACTCCTAAATTTTTGTGATGATTTTTAATTCCGAATCTTACAAAAAACCGTCAACTTTCTTGACAAATATTAAACGGGATTTATAAAAATTATTTTATAAACAGGGAAGGTTGTGTTTAATTGTGATTAATAATTGGACATCTTTCAAGCATACCTTTCAAGGATTTCTGGATATTAAATTTAATCAGGAAATGTGGTTCCTTTACATTTCGAAAATAATGAGTTTCTTTTGACTATAGTTTTATATGAAAATTGTCAAAATGATTTAGAATGATCATACTTTAATGCAATTTTCTTCGGATCTTGGTGAAATTGCAAGACACGTACGTCCGTCAGTCCATTCGTTGAACCGACATTTAACGCAAAACGCAGAATCGACTAACCTACTTCTGACAAACGCAGGAGAATCGCGTCACGTACCAAATGAGAAATCTCTGATAACGGAACAGCGTATTTTGGCGGTTAGTTGAATTGGTCAAACTGTATAGAATATTCTCTTCTCTTACACCTTTAGCTGAAACCTTTGTTTCGTTTAGGAGATTAAAAGCTTTGTCGTTGTCTTTGTCGTCATTGTCATAGTCATAGTAGTTTGTAGGAACAGTATAACGAGAAATATCCACGTGTCATCGAATCTTTCAGATGATATTCCAACGTTTATCGCTATACTAAACGCTATCAATACACAATTGTTATCTCTTCGTTTCGAAATACGTGTATTTACGTTTCAATCACTAACGTCAGTTCGAATTCCTAAGAAAATGAATCAACTCTAATCCACATTAATATAATACGAACATAAATATATATATATAAATAAATAATCATAATAATATATATTATTTTATAATAATTATTATAATAATTAATTATATATTAATATTAAATTAGGGTAAAAGATAAATCCATTATTTGTAAGTTTATTTCAAGCTTAAAATAATGGGGATTACTTTTATCCTCAAATTAATAAATAAATAATCCTAAATAAGATAACTTTAATCATTTCTTTAGATCCGATATCGGGGTTCCTACTTTGCGTAATCTCATCGTGTTTATTAAAAGAAAATAAATCGAGAATGATCGGAAAGAGTTGTTGTCGTCGTCGTCGTAGATATTTATTTTCTTCTTCTTCATTTTGACACGATTAATAACGACGAAGGAAAATTTGTATCATTTTTATATCTTTCCAGAGAAGTGAGAGATATCATCGGACATCGGCTGACACCAAATGAGAACGCTTCTGACGTAAGAGTTTTCTCGCGATGATGATATCTTACGTTACCGTGAGTTTTCTACGTTTTAATTGGATTTCAACTATCGACCGAAGAGGATTCCAAGTGTTTGTTCCATAGACCCATTAATCAGTCGATGGATCTCTCTTTGAAGAAACGAATAAAATATTATATCAAGGATAATAGTATTAATAATCATATCGGTAATAATGATTATTCGAAAAATATGATCGATAGAATAACGTAGATAAAGCTCGTGGCGGCTCTTTGACGTACGCCACGAAATAACCCTAAGTGAACGTTTCACATCAATAATTAAAAATTATAAACAAAAAGAAGAAGAGTAGTTGAAAAAAAAGAAAATAATAATAATTGTATTCTTCGTGGAAGAAGAAATATTTATTATTTCGGTTACGGGTACATGATGTAAAAAAGAAAAACAGCTGGAATATTAAGAAGAGAAAGAGGAAGAAAGGAAGGAAGAAAGGAAGGAAGGAAGGAAGGAAGGAAGGAAGGAAGGAAGAAAGGGAGGTTCTCACAAAATGGGAGCAGCGAAATTCGTGCTAGGTAGTGCGGTTCTTGGACTCTTTTGGAGCTGTTTGCTGATGAAAGGTGTCCTGACGAATTCTACAAACAGGTGCGACTATTCGCCCTGCTCCTGCGATCACTACGGCAGGTTGACCTGCGACTGCAAGGAGGAAGGAGAGGTAAGGTTCTTTTCTCGGATCTGAAAGAAAATAAATTCATATTTAAAATCTTTTCATTTAACTAAATAATAAGAAAAGAATTATTGTCAGAATTGTTTACTTTTGAAGAAACCATTAGTTTCTTCAAACAAAAATTATTTAAAAAAATAAAAAAACAGGAAAAGGATGGGGGATTAAAAGAAAATGAAATTTATTTTTTCGGAGATGAGGGAGGGTGGTGAATGAATAAGCTCACTCGTATCAGAGTTTTATATAAAATCGATTCATATCAACGATTTCATTTCCTCGTAGCAACCTCTCATTTAGTTTCTTTGCATCTGTCACCACCCAAACCCCAATCCCGCAACCCCAAAACCACCGATTTCGATTCTTTCGAACCATTTCTTCAGCTTACACCTTATCTCATCTTCCCACCCTTCATAAGAAAAAAAAGAAGAAGAATCCATTGAGAAGAAAACCGCGATCCTTATCTTATGAAAAATCTTTAATACGACGTAAACTCCTATCGGATTTCGGGAAGAGTGCTTTGTTCACGGTGAACGTTACCAACCCCAACTTGGAATTATCGAATCTTGATAAGGGTTTAAATAGGATCCCTAAGAAACGACAACATCCTTTATTCTCTGTAACTCTCCACCACCACTATAACCCACACGTTTTTACATTTACTTCTTCCCCCTTTTTCGAGAACCGTATTTTTCCTCTTCGAAGTAAACAAAATTTTACCATTAAAACAATTTCAATTATAAATTTATCTCATATTTAACATCTGTTCGTACGAAATACTTTGAATGATTAAATATTAAACAGGATTTTTTTCGAAAAATAAACAACCCCGAACCTACGCAACAACACCTGTTAAAAGATTCAACGTTTTGTTTTGTAAATTTGAAGAAAATAGGGAAGAGGAGGAGAAATTGCAATTGTGGAAAATATGATTAAGTTGCATACCACGTAGTTTTCTTCTTTCTCTTCGTTTCTTTTTTTTTCGTAGGGCTACCCTTTTCCCTACACACGTTATAAATTAGAACATGTTTACGCAAATCGCAGAGCCGACAGGAGTGGCAGGTAGGCAGTCAGGAAGGTAGGTAACCCGCCTAGGGCGTTTTCTTTCCCTTTACTCTTCACCCTTCGTATTTCATTCTCTCTTTTCCAGCCCCCTCCCTTTTGCCCCTTTACTTTCTAGCCCTGCAGTATAGCAACGTTAGAATATTTATCGCACCGGACGAGTACGTAGCTGTCCCAACGGACAGAAAAATGCTGCGTGAAGAGAAAAATAGCATTTATTCGTTGAAGTATCGCGGTCACGTCGCGAAATATTCGCCAGTATTTTACCTTTTTTTCTTTTCTTTATCATCCTGACACTCCCTTTGAAATATCCTCGCGACATATCCGAGAATTATTATAAGGGAAAGTGGTGGTGGTTTTTTGGAGGATCAAAAAAAATGAATCTAAGAGAAAGTGTAATAACCATGGTGAAAGATTAACTTAAAATGGGAAATCATATATGGGGGAGCAAGGGGAAACAGTGGCAGGCAAGGGGAAAGAGAATTATTAACGAAAAACATAGATTTGGACAACCCTGACGTGAACTTAAGAAAAACTAGGGAGAAATAGAGAGGAAAGGAGAGTTGGGTTATTATCATTATCAAGGTAACATAATCTAAAAAGTCTTGACACAAAAAAAATGTTAACTATCGTGGTTGTTCTATGGTATATTTCTACCTACCATCATCACTGCTATTGTTCGCTACAGAAAACGTTCTTTGTCTTCTCAGAGAAGCGCAACACGTATGAATATATATATATGTGTATCTGTGTGTAAGTAAAACGTAAAATACAAAGAGAGAAGAGTATAATGCAAGAGAATAACACGTAGGATACACGTGCAGTATTATACTTTGGAAATGCCGTAAACTCGATCCGTAAAAGCCGTGTCCGTGACGAAATGACCGCGAAAGAGACAGGAGAGTGTGGGGGGGTTTTAACAGCGTGGTATCCAATCGGATTGGACAGAAGCTTTAACACGAAAAGTACTTTTTTTAATTTAAATTTATTTTTCAGTCTAAAAATTCTGTCGTCGAGTTTATCAAAGAGAAAGGGAAAATAAAGTCATTGGGATGATACTAATTCGGTTTATGCTAAGCAGAAATCTACGAAATGAGTATCGAGAGACATAAACATGAGGATCGATATGTTTTCTTTCTCTCTCTCTTAGTTTAGAGAAGATAAGATCACGTAGAAAATGAAACTTTGTGAAATAAGATTATTTGTCTGTCTTTTTCTTTCTTTTTCTTTTCTTCTTGCTTGTAATTTTTTTCGGTCAAAGGTGAAATTTGTTTCGACGAACAGAGAAAATAGTTCTAACGTTATTGGATGAAACGATAGGAGGAATTTGTACGGTCAACGAACAAAGAGCTAACTAATTTGGAAGTTAGAAACGTTCTCCATTTCACGAATTACCTACTAACGATTCGCTTTATGAACGATGCTTGGATTATGGTTGTATAGATGCAAGTATAATAGATATACTCGAAACTACTATTAACCATGATGATGATGATGATGATGATAATTAATTACGATTGTATGCACGAAATTATATTTGTTCTTTGTACTAACATACACATAACTAAATAGATGCACACATAAATAGATACGAATTATGGCAAATATAAACGGGAAAAATAATGCAAATAATTTTTAAAATGAATGAAGAAATGTATGTTGGGTTGTGTCAGGGTTACGTCAGGATTACGTCAGGGTGACCAAAATTTCGACATTTATTTTCAACCAATCTATAATATATTTTAATTGTATGCGGTTATGTAAACCAAATAAAATATCTGCCATCGTTTCCGCATAATTTACCTAAACGGGGTGTTATTATATTTATTTATTACACGCAGATGTTAATTTGTCGCGTCACTCGTTCTCGAAAACACCACCCTACTACTTTTTTCTGCTATTTCTTTTACAACACTTTCTGCCCTTTAATTACTCCCGGTGCTAGCGTTGTGATCGTTCGATTTTGAATTTAAAATAAAACTAAACGAGAACAAAAAATAGAAGGGAAAAGGAAACAGATTGAACGGTATATAAAAGTGGCAATAAATTTCCAAGTTTTCTCCCCTCCACACACCCCACACACATGCCTCAGCAACAGAGAGACTGCTTTAGCAATC
This sequence comes from Mischocyttarus mexicanus, assembly GCA_023678845.1. NCBI lineage: Eukaryota > Metazoa > Arthropoda > Insecta > Hymenoptera > Vespidae > Mischocyttarus > Mischocyttarus mexicanus. The sequence continues at coordinate 587,895 of JACGTP010000057.1, read as the reverse complement.
GTTCCGTAACGAGGAGTAAAAAACAAAAAACCGGGTGGAGGTTAATAAAAGAGGCTTTTGTAATCGACCTCGACCGATATTCCCAGTGTTTCCGGATTCCGATAAACTACCGGATGTTGCCACAGTTCGTCTGTGTGCCTGGTAATCCTTTAAAGTTATCGAATTTCCGTGCTTTAAACCAGCACCAACCTTCCACTACTACCACCAACCACCACCACCAGCACCATAACAACCACTCGTATGTATTATCCTCTTTTTCGTTAAACGAGTTAGGAATAGTATCAACCCCTAGCTCTGTGTATTCTCTTCCACAGTCCCAAGATCCCCTTTTGAATAATTGACAAGGACGTGAATAATCGAGCATGCCTTTTAGCGAATGTGGTCTTAAACTTATACTCCCTTTAACTCTCCCCCATCAACTAGGGACACCAGAAATAAAACCGCAGAATTCAAATGGAACCAAAAAAGGAACAAAAACTAGATAGCAAAAAATACAAAAAAAGAAAATGGGAGAGAGAGGTAATAGGGTAGTGTGAAAAACGATGATTTCGTAAGAGAAATGTTATTTGAATCGAGATGACCGATAACCAATGGACATCGATAGCAGACACAATCGACAACCGAGGGACTCGGTGATCCTTAATTAATAACTTCGTACGGGAGATTAATTATTGCCTCTATCGACTCATGTTTGAAACCGCGTAGTATTTGGGATTCGTTGAAAAGAGAAAAGAGAAACGGGAATTGAAGCCGATGAAACGACGTGACGGAGAGGAGACCGCGATAATGGTCGACGATGGCCAGGACTCTCACGAACGAATCTGCCCCTACGGCTAAATTGTTTCGTATAAATCCTTTATAGATCGTAAAAGAGCTTTTCGTTTCCATTCTCATATCCTCTCACTCTCTCTCTCTTTTCTTTTTTTATCTCTCACCCTTCCTACGCTCCCATTCGCCTATCTTTTCTCTTCACCGTAATCTAATTCGAGATAGAAACATTATTCGGAAACTCCCCTCTTCAGATTTTCGTAGCTTCCGATTTGATAGTTACGATTTAAATGCATTTTCATTTTCTAATTTGACGTAAAAAGCTCTCTCTCTCTCTCTCTTTCTAGAAAAGTAATATCGTTATTAATATTTCTTTTGCACCGATTTAGAATAAGACTCTAATCAAGCTGATAAATAATAAACAAATATTGGCATCCCTAAAAACGAGATTACAACATCCCGGTTCAGATAATATTATATAAAGAAAATACAATCGACAATCAGGAAATAAAACGTTGGACCGAGTTTTCAATTCCATGTGCGTGTGTGGGTGGGTTAGTGTGTGTTTTGTGCTGGACTATCGGCATCCTCTCGTCGAGCATCATATCAAGAAGAAGAAGAAGAAACGTTTTGAGATGATAGAAAAGAACGTGCTCCCCCGATCGTGGGAACGTTCTAAGAAGTAGAAGAAGTAGAAGAAGTAGAAGAAGGAGGATGAGGGTTGGAAAGAAAAAGATGCGAGAAGCTTTGGGAAGGATGCTGCTACCGAAGCATCGAACTATGTACCTTTGAAAGAAACTCTCCTGGTGTGTTCCCAATGGGAATCGTCCCGAGTAATCGAGAAACACACCTTCGATGCGATACTCTCTGTTCTTCTCCCCTCTTCACCCCTGTTTCACTCTCTCACTCTGTCTCTCTCTCTCTTTTCATTTATTCTTGTTCTCTTTACTTCATGCGACAAGCGAAAATGTCTGGAGAATTACGCGAAACTCGCTCGATAAAATTACACGCGGAGTGCAGAGAGAGGTTGAGAAGAAACGAGAGAAGAATAAAGACCCCGAGACGTTAAAAAAGAATATCTTGTTTCCGGTGGGGGTCTCTGTCTCTCTCTCTCTCTCGTTTTATTTTTCTCTCTCTCATTCTTTTACTCTCCAAATGGCTCGTGTATTTATCGCTATCCTCGTTTTCTCTCTGTCCCACCAGGACACGTTTACTTTTTCTTTCTCTCTTAAACGCACTCCCCCGTTCTGGGTTAGGTATCTTCTCTCTCTTTATTCCTCTCTTGTGGGAGAGAGAGAGAGAGCAAAACTGTTGGGAAATAAAATTCAGATTCCCGGTGCGGCCCTTGAAATTTACGACAATGACCTCCTCCCTGGCTTGTCTGAACCTCCCCTTATCCCCCGACACCCAATCCCTCGAGTACGTACGAATTTGTGCTTCGAGACACCCGGTACACACCACCACTACCCTCTCCCTTAACGATACGATACTCTATTTTGCTAATGCTACTTAATGACGGGGCGGTGGGAGAGATATTTTAGTTTTTAACGTAGTTTTAACATCTACGATTTTGGTTGAAAGTATTTCTAATGTCCTTAGGAACGGGTTTAATGAAAATACATCTCTGCCACGGTCTGGTTGTTGATTTTGCTTCGTATAAAAGAAAATAGGGAGAAAAATGAATCAAGGAAAAGAAGAGAGATTAGGGAGAGAGGTGCAGGACAAAAAAATATGGCGAAAGAAGAAAAAAGAAAGGGGTGGAAGGACGAAGATTCGCGGAGACGTGGATTAATTAATGAAATCCAGGAGCACAAATTTTTGTTGAAAGGAAAATCCATAACGGGTTTAGAACTCCTCGCGCTAGGCTCGGATATTGTACGACGAGGAACTAGCCAAGAACAATGCGGAAAGAACAAAGGTCGAAACGGGCCAGGAAGGGACACACGAGCATCTACCAGAAAGAAAAAGAGAGAAAAAAATGAGAGGAATGAGAGAGAGAAAGAGAGAGATTGCATGGATCAAGATGGTAATGCGTAGAAACTACGGTGCTTGCAAACAAGAAAAAAAAGAGACCGAAGAGAAAGAGAGAGAAAGAAAAGTACAAAGGTTTCGTTTTCATCGAGACGTACTGCATAGGAGCCTGCGTCTTTTATTCCGCACACTCCCGTATGTTCTTTTTCCTACCATTGAAAACACTCTCTTGGTGTTCTTCTATCTCAGTCGTAGCTTACCGAAGTAGGTTCTCAGTTTCGTCTACTACCAGCACAAACAGCATAGTTTTCTTCCCTTTCCTAGACTTCTAATGTGTATCTCCTCCTCCTCATCTTCCTCCTTTTCTCTACTTCTTCGTCGTCATTTTCCACTTTCTACTACAAACTCACTTTCCTTCTTCTTATTTTATCTTCAAATACCATCCTCATATTTTTACACGCAAGTAAAGTTCTTGACCCCCTTTTGCATAAGGAAGGGAAACACACACAAAAAAATAGTAACCGAGTAGAAAGAAGAAATATAATACTTTTGATGATAACAACGCAACCCAAGAAAAAATCATATAAGAAGGAAAAGGATTATAAAAATATATAAGTACCATGAGAAATTTGAACGTCTTTCTTCCAAGCAAAAAAAGAAAGATAAACGAGAGGGAGAGAAAGAGAGAGAGAGAGAAGACAGGAAATACGGTTCAGACTCCTTTTGCTAGTATTTCAAGTGTTCCATTTGATACTCTTTTGCGAGGTCAGCTTCATTTAAAAGACAAAAACCAAAAACGAGATGACAAATAATCTCAAAGTCTAAGTATGTATAATATCAGTTGGAAAGTAATGTTCTTTCTGAGCATGCCAATAATTGTTTATCATTTATCAACTAATCGAAAGAAAAATAAATAACAACCTTAGTTTCCAGATGATTAATAATTCCTTGAAAGAGATTCTCTAATTCGATTTATTCCGATTAAGATTAAACGTTTCATCGTTGATTTGATCTTGTTACAAAAATCAACATACTAACGTACATAAGAGGGTATTATATACATAAAAGAGGGGGGATATAGAGTAGGTAAAGCAAGGTTCTCTTGAAACGATCGATTATCGAGTCCTGTTGATGCGATAACACTTACCGGGAATCACGAACGTACGTTTACGTTGCCGAGCACGCACGAAAACGATATATTGGAAACGTTGTGTGTGTGTTTATATGTGTGCATAATATGTGTATATGTATGCATAATATGTGTATATGTGTGCGTGTGTATACAGACACAATAAATGAAAGATATAGAACCCTAGCTCTGACTATCCAAGCGCATAATCCGATATCGAGATATCGGTTCCTTTGTCGAAGGATTAATCGTGCTGGAAGTATGCTAGGAATGTTCCTTCTTGGGCCGATTGTTTGACAAACATAGCATTAGAAGTGGCAGACACACGGTTAAAGTCTAACTCTTTCACGAGGAAGTTATTAGCTTCGGTGAATTTAACTCTTAGAAAATGTTTTTTAAATTAAATGCAATCTATTCTATTTTTACATTGTTCACATTTAAAATAAAAATAAATAAATAAAGGGAAAGAGGGGGAGAAAGAAGAAAAATAATTGAGTTAGCATAGTACATGGGTACTTGGACTTTTGTTGAGTTATGGGTGTGATCGAATAAATTTGTTAAAACTCGAACCTACTTCAAATGAAAATTTAAAACTGTTTCCACTTGTACACGGTTTCCCATCAATTTAAAACATCAATGATTGTTAGTTTACACGAATCAGGAAATAAATCAAAGCCTGGATGATGAGAAAGTCACGTTAAAAATCGACTATTACGGATAGGTAGAGAAAGTTAAATCGTGAAAATATCAGCTAGCAGAAAAGTTGATTTCGCATTGGTGATTATGATAACGACATTAGTCGTGTTAAATTGACACGGTACACGTTCGCGAACGTGAAAGGGAGAAGGGAGGGGAGTGCACACGTCGCTAACAATTAGAGTAGTTAGTCTTCTAATTACGGCTATTCGACCCTTATTAAGGGTCCTCGAATTCGGCGTTATCAGATTGAACCAGATCGTCAGTATAAACGTTCTCCCATCCCCCCCTTTTGATTATTTTGTCGTTAAAAAAAACGAACTAAAAGTAACATCTGTCGATTTCTTCTTAATAAATATTTGTTCGTAAAAATACAATTTGTTCTAACGCAAATAATTATTTGTTTTTTTTAGGAATTGATCCTGAGCACGGAGAGCGAGAAAAAGTTGAGCCCGCATACAAGTCGTATAGTCGTGAACAATTGTTCATCCGTGATCGTAACGAACTCGAGTTTGATATCGATGATTGGTTTACGATCGGTGGATCTGGTGAACGTAGCTAATCTCAGCTTGGTCCGACACAGCTTCAAACTTTCGTCTCACAGCGCGCGTACGAGGATATCCGTGAGGAACTGCAGCATCGACGTGCTGCCTAGTTTCGTGTTTGGTGGGGACGTGGAAGCGATAAGCTTCGAGAACGTGAGGATAGGTCAGTTGAGCGCATTCGCTTTCGCAAATCTCTTTCACACGGATACCCTGAGGCTGGAGAATTGTCAGATCGAGAATACGGAGGCTCAATCCTTCAAGAAGTTCGACGTGGGATATTTGCACGTGATAGGTGGTAGTTTTGGAGAGCAAGTACCTAGTCGTACAATGAACGACATAGAGGTACACCACAAGTTCATGTTAGACGGTGTTAAAATGGGTATGGTGAGGAGCGAGGCATTCATCGTTAGAAGTCCACGTACCGTTGCTATTCAAAATTGTCTGATAGACGGTTTAGAGAGCGAAGCCTTTGATGTCACAGCTCAAGGTGCGGTTATAATAAAGAATAACACCTTTGGAAGTTTAGCCGTAGGCGCATTTCTTGGTATAAGATCGGATCCAGAAACGAGGCCACCGCCAGCTTCCTCCTCTTCAGCGAATCTTCACGACCTCATATTCAAGAACAACAGCATGTCTACTTTCGAAGAAGGGTCACTGATGTTCGATCGTTCGAGCTTTCGCCCTGAGCTAGATGATCTCTTGGTTAAACAATCTTGCGATTGCCAGATGTTACCATTATGGAGGAACAACGTTCTAAATTACACTAACGTTTATTCGAAATTCTACATGCGACAAAACGCTGTAGTACCACCGATTTTACCATCCCAAGACTCGATCGAGACACCGGAATCTTTTCTATTCTGCGTTGACGGGAATAACGCGGAATACGCTACTGCTACTGCTAGTTTCACCGATTACGAGACACGACATTGTTCTTTGGGTGGATCTATGCTTATATTGATTCTCATAATAGTCGGAACACTCGTTACGCTTATCATACTCGCGTGCCTGATCGTCTGGTGTTGCAAAAGAAGACGTCGTAATGACAGAAAACGATGGATGAGTGTGCCAACCAACGCCCCAGATGTTGTATCCAAGAAAAACGGTGTCATTGGAAGAGAAATACCCACGACGGGGGGTGCTCCGGTAGACAGCAGGATAACTATGGTCGTACCAGATGGTAGACTATACAGGGAAACCGAGTTTCACGTAATCGTCGAAAAAGCCGAGCCCTTGACAACGGAATTGTAACGAGAAGCCTCCTACGACTCGACACGTTCCATGGACGATCGTATTCACCATTTCGAGGATCATCAAACCGAAATGGAACCGTCGGGCTCGTCAGATCCAACTACTTCTTGTCGTTTTAGAGTGTACAAGCTTTGATACGATACATCGAATGAAATACTGAAGAAAAAGAAGAAAAACAACAGCAACAATAACGAGAGTAATATTAAGCATGTGGTTTGTGCGGGCATAAATCCGTTCCCTTGGTAAGGGAAAGGATAACGAGAAAAGAATGGAACGTTTTTGAATAAACGCGATTGTACCTCCTTGCAGGTTCCTCAAACTTTTTTCCACGTTTACATGCGTGTATTATATGCGATAAAAAAAGATTTCTGTATATGTATAAGTCGATAATGAGAATGTGTTCTCTGCGAAGATAAAACAAACTATAATGTTCTTGAAGTAGTCTTACCTAAAACTACATCATCGAACACAGACGATCAATGTCAAAACCCCCTAATCACTCTTGAATTCATTTAGTCGAGTATATTAACTCTCTCCATTAGTACAAGACAGTTTGTAAGCTTCCATTAACATATCACGAAGCACGATTACCGATTATCCGTCGAGCGTGTCCTTCTCATTCCTTTGACCACCTCCCACGTATTGTTATTTTTTTTCTTTTATTTCCTTTTCTTTTTACTCTTTCCTTACTTGCTTACTTACTTACTTACTTACTTACTTACTTACTTACTTTGAGGCGGTCACGTTCCTCTCAGCGGTTAAGAGATTTCCGATCGAGGTCACGAGGACGGTTAATCGGTCGTCGTTGCTAGTTAAGTTTATATCGTTAGGTAGCTTTCAAGAGACGGCTGGTTATCTACCAAGAAGAACAAGAACAAGAAGAAGAAGAACAAGAAGAAGAAGACGACGAACCACGTTGAAGTAGTACGAGAAAACACAAAGATGAGTTTCTTCATTTAGAATTCTATTCGTTGCTTTCAAAAGCACGGATTCATCCAAGTGGAATGGAAGAACCTTAAGAATCTTCTTCGAGAAACTTAATCTCGTAATTTTTAATTTGATTTTTAATTCTTAAGCAGCCAGCCAGTGAAAGAAAGAGAGAGAGAGAGAGTGAGATATTAAATATACGATTCACGAAAGATCCAAAGCGAACTGTCAGTAACACATACAAACACCACTACCAACACCAACACCAACACGTGTATTCGCATACATAGAGAGAAACAGATTAACGTAGCTAAGACTCGGAAAATAAAATCACCTAAATTATTCCTCTTCCTTCGCAACGATTCAATAGCACAAACGTTGAAATAAAATCTTGGTTTGTTCGTTTTTTTTTCTCTTTTAATGAAATAATTAAATAACAAACCATACCGTGAAATAGTTTTAAATATTATCAATCATCCAAAGAAGAAGAAGAAGAAGAAGAATAAGAAAATATTGAACAGAAAAGATGACAAGGAAGCAACAGAGTTAGCCTAATTATTATTATTTTTTTGTTGAGAAACCAATTACAAATCTGGATCCTGAATTGTTAGTCGTTCGAAGAAGATCCTAAACAAGTGCAACGATAAATAATGTTGTTGGTTTTATTTCTTCTTTCCTTTTCTTTTCTTTTCTTTTATTTGTATTTTTTTTTCTTGTAATGGTTGTAAAAGCTATCCGATACTTGGGCGAAAGTTCATGAATTATTAATGCGTACTCGTCGTCCCTTTGTAACGATATTCCTCCAGAGGTAGGTTTCTCTTATAGCCCGGAGCTATAACGCGTCAGACAGAAATTGGGCCTCGAAGCTTCCGAGATTATTGCGCACGATGACCTTCATCGAGTCAGTTACCTTGAGCTTTGAAGATAAATTTCAAGGTAGAGATATGCTATTAAACGTCAGGGTTGTTTAAACAATTAACAATGCAACAAACAACTTTCGAAGTACGTGAAGGAACACCACGTGCTCATTAAAACATATGCGAACGTATACGTCTAGCAATTATCGCTTTTTGGCGAGAATTATGTTTTCTAATGACCGTTTAGTTGTAATTATCGTGAAACTGTGATATACCCGACAGCTGATTATGTAATTTGTTTTTTACATCGAACGACGTATGATCGACGATGAAGAATAAAGATCACGCTAAATACCTAAGCGACAAACTTCTTCTTATTGAAGATTTATTTTTATAACCTCTACTATTCCCTTCATCCTCCTCTATCTCACCCAGATACGTTAGACCTCGTAAACTATTATAAGAACCTGCCTAGTGTACGATAAGAATATAACACGTCCGATCGATGATAACAAGCCGTTAATTACCGCAATCAAGAAGGAGTTTATTTTTCTAACAACAACGATTTACGCATCGTTGCCAGGGACAATTAATACGTCTACTTGGAGGATTTTTATTACGTGTTAACAATTCGTTCAATTTTTCTATTCAGCATGAATAACACATCTAATATTTATTCAACAATAGGAGGATGCGTTTATGAAGTTCCCAGAAACGTGTATTCGTTTCGTTAGATAAATCGTGTGTTATGAAACACAAGATCAACCCCTCCCAGAGGAGCACACAGAAAAACAATTATTCTAAATAATTCTAAAAATGAAATTGTATTCTTATGATATTCTCTTTGATCGCGTAATAATCCCATCTACGATAACAAATCTATTTTTGTGTCTCTCTAAAAATATATATTCCTCTATTTATATTGCAATGGAATAATAACGAGCCCAAGGGATATCCTTTTTGAATATCTATCTTTGTAGTTGTCACTTTGATGATATTTTTAACAGTCGCGTTAAATCGAATTGAATGATTTTAATTAAACTTACCTAAATGGAAGAACACCGTCGAGAGCTTGCGAGACAGTTGGTGGAGATGACAAAGCGAATCCTCGTCCAAGTAGCGCAGAATGCACGGAGAATATCCTCTTCGCAGTTTCTTGCATAGTCTCGTAGTCGTTCTGTACTTCCTCCGCTGTAAACAGATAACATAACGTTTAAATGAAAAAAGATATTTATTATTTGTTTGAAAGGGAAATATTTGAAATAGAAATTTTGTATAGACCCACCAGACACTGGTGGTAATATTAGATTTTTCTTCATTAAACTTGCGCTACATGCTCCACCAAGAAACGACAGTTCGATTTCTAAATTCTTCAAACCATTTCCAGATGTCATCCAGTCGTAACCAATGACCAAACACTTGAAACCATAAGTATTTGATTTATCGCTTTTTATATAATCGGATGCTGTTTCCAAAGAAAATATTACTTCGTTTCCTATAAAACATTATTTAATTTACTATTTTTTTTGCATGTAACTAATAACCAATATGCACATTTTAAATTATTATTTTAAATTATATTACCTGGTAATACGACAGCATTTTGTGGCCATTGACTCTGAACATTACTCATTTTATGTAATACCGGCCAATATAGCAAAGTATCTTCCGACACTGTGTTTCCATGTGTACTAAAAAAATAGATAAAATAATTGTTATAATAACGATTAGATTCACATTGAAATGAAACGAAAATCTTTAGTAAATTTTTATTTTATTTTGGTTTCTATTTACCCAGCTGAGGCATTTGTAATAACGTTTGGAATGTAAAGTTGTAAATAATCTTCTGGTTGTGACGTGCCACATTCGGAAGTGAATTCAATCGATAACCATTTCACAGATTCTGGAAAAGTAACTTTATAGTGTGACACTGTAGCAGGTTTATAAGGATGATCGCTTTCTAGCCATGTGTAATGGTGACTAGTAGTGACAGAGGGAGTTGAATGAGACTGTGTTTCACTATCTTGCGACAACTGGGATGTTCCCATATTAGATAATAAATTTAAAGCTGCTACGTGTGGAAGCATTTCTTGTATCAATGTCAATATTTGTACACCACTCTGAAAAATGAATAATTTTTCATTTATTTTTATTTCAATGTTCTTTAAAAAATAACTAAAAGAAAATGATAATTAATAATATTTACCCTTGGATCTGATGTAGCTAAAGGACTAATATGAGCCATCACTAAAGGTAAAAGAGTCGTTACAAAAGTTGCGTTACCAAGTACTTCACTGGCAGTGACTTCTTCAGCTCTTTCTCTTGCTAACGCAAATATTTCGTTAGAACGTTGAATAATCGTAGCTGTCATAGCAAGGGTGCACTTTCTTGCCTGTACTTCAGCTATTGCTTGACTAGTATGTTGACCATCAGAATCTTGGGGATCGGAAAAGTAATAAATGTGTGGGATTTGCCCTCTTGTTTGTGTTGTTCCTACAGAAACATGACAAGGATTAATATCACACGAGAAATGACGATTTATTTGTATACGTTAAGTCGTACCATTAAAACTGAAAGAACAGGCAGTAAAGGTAAATGTTGTGCCATCTGGTCCTTTGACTGCGCTTAAACCACCATCGCCATTGCTAGTACGACCACCACGATTTCTCAGTTTAATAGCATACTTAACATTCTCTTTTATTGCTACAGGTTTATTGAATTTTATTTCTATAATATCATTGACGCAACCTTCCGGCCCGAAGGATCCTCTTGTAAATTCTAAACTAGTCCAACGTTGAGTGTGAGATGGATCGTTTCCAGCATTATTTTGCTGCTATAGAAAGTAATTACCAATAAATATAAAAAAAAAAAAGAGTTTAAATTATTAATACATACATCTTCTAATAATTCCAGCTCATATTCGTATACTCCGACACCTCCAAAAATACCAATGCCTGCGATAAAGATGCCTGGTTTATCAACAGAGAAACAAATTGCATCGGGAGAACCATTTCCAGTATTCCAAGATCTCGTTTGACTTGTTCTCGTAAATCTTGAAGGTGTAGTATACATAAGTTTACCATAAGCTCCTTGCATATCATCTTCATTTCCATTGGATTGTGCCGCTAATTCAGCGATAACGCGCGCGAGTAAATAACAACAGTGCAAAATTAACTCCGGTAATGAATAACTTTTTTCTCTACAAAGACTTTTTTTCACTGGTACCAATACTAAATCTAATAATCTTTCGAGTACTTCACGGAACGACCAATTTAAGATTTCTTTTCCAGAACTTTCAACTTGTGATTTATAACTTATTTGTTCGACTAGAATAGGATATTGATGCGTATCTGTAGAATTCATCATGAGTAAACCAGCATTGTCAGATGGACTTAATTGTCTTTTAATACCATCACTATTATCCATAGTATTATTTAAAATTGGAAAAGTGCATCTAAGACGAATCGTAGGACTACAAAGAGAAGCTACAACTGCTGAGAGAAGACGATCTTTCGTAGTAACACCTTGTTCCTGTATAAATTATTAACAATTTTAAAATATTTCAAACATTTATATGTGCATTCAAGTATAAAACACGTTTTTATTTATTAATTCACCTTATCTATTTCTGATAATAATTCGCATAAAGAAGTCCATTTTAAATATGCAGTTGGATAAAATGCATGATAGCAAGATACAAATGTTTTATGACACTCTTCGAGTATACTATTGCTCATTTTATTATTCAAACTTTCTGAATCTAAAATAAGCAAAATCATAAAGTAAATATTAGGTTATCAAGTATGAAATGGAGCAAAAAATCCATATAATTGAATTGAAATTTGCTCCATTTCGAACTTAACAATCTAATACAATAAGAAATATTGTTTAACAAACTATTTATATGTTATAAATGAATGCTTACTTTTGTTAGAGTGTGTTTTGCCTTTACATTTAGTGCTTAAAGGTACCGAATCAGATAAAATTTGACGTAATAACGCTCGTACTTCGCCAATGCATTCAGCAAGACGTACAGATTCTGATGGAGTTTTCCTACCAGCTATAAATTGCACAAATGCTTGATACATTACTCTTCTTCTTTGCTTTATTTTATTTTTCTACAGGTTCATTCGTATACATACCTTGATTTGGGTAAATTTCATTGGTATATATTCTAAGTAATCGCAAACTAGCTTTACTAATATAAACTAAACGTTCCATTTCAAGAAATGCGTGAGACGATGAAGCTATATGGATTGCTGAATCTGATAATCCTGCTTTTAATGTATTCCAACTCCATTGGAGGAGTGATATTAAAGATTGAAAACAATCCTACAATATAGAAACATTTTAACCGTTAAAAACCTTGCAAAGTTGCAAATATTTTGGTTTTTTTTCTCAAAAATAAATACATACTTTTGTAACTGTTCTACTAAATTCTCTTTTAAGTATATAAACTGGTCCGATTTGATCTCTTTGTCTATTGGACGTTTGATTTTCTGATGTGACAACACGATATAATAATTGCGGAATTTGTCCGGCATTAACGTCAGTTCCATTATTAGATCTTTTAGATGATTTAAAATAGAATTTAACCCTGCATTTATTTAACACAGAAATATTCAATTGATTGTTTCCTAATATATCGCGTAGCTTTTTATGTAATAAAATAATAACTCACTGATCTTCTGCTATAACCGTTCCTTGTCCACTAGATCCACAATCGCTGGATGAACCATCAATTTTTGCCCATGCCACGTACCACCTGTTCGCCTGTAATGCAATAGGTTCATCAAATAAAATAGCATACTTTTGTCTAGGACCGCATTCGTATGGTATCTCTTCTGTATCTGCTAAAAGTTCTCCGTCATTTTCTTGATCGCCACCATCAACTCCAATATCAAATAGCTGTACACATAAAACAACATCTGTGTAGTACATCGTTTAATTTTTTTTGTGAATTTCAATATAGTTTATTACTAAATTGCGAATTGTTATTACACTCACAACGCTTAATGTAATATATATTTAATATCTTGCATAAATATCTATAGTCTATTTATTACCTTTATTCTTGCAGTGTATTTATCTCGTCCTCCAAACAAGCCATATCCACCTAACAGAATATCTGTATTAGGCATAAACCTAATAGCTTCAATGGAACGACCGGAATATCCCCAGCCTCCACCATGATCTAAACAATTACAATAAATTATTAATAAACATTAATTGTTTGTTTATAATGGCAACTCAACTAAGGAATACTTACTTTCGAATCTACTAACTGTGGAGAAATCTTCTCTGCTATAGACTTTACCATGATTCGTTTGGTCAGATTCATTTTCTTCAACTATAGTTAAATTTTCATCTTGTGCTTGCGTCAGTGTATCCAAGCATGCTAATAAATGCATTGCAGCTTGTGAACGTGTTACAAAACATGTAGGTACTACAGGTAATGCTAAGCCAGGACTAAGTATAGAAGCTTCTAATCCTGAAATAGTCCGAGCTTCTGTAGATATGATGTTGTATAAGCTTATTTCATCATTTATAGGATTAAAAGTCCAAATAACATTATACAAAGGATCTAAACATGCAGCATAATTGCTAAAGTCCACTTGATCGTTCCCACTGTAACTATTACATGTTCCATCTCTTTTACTTATAACTAAACATTTAAAAGAGTTTGCATGATCATTTTGATGTGGAAGTAGTACTGTAAAAAATATTTACAAGTTATGATAAATATTATATACTGTCTGTCTTAACAACAATAATAATGTTATTAAAAATAATCGTACTTATGCAATTCTTATTCGCCATAACTGTGCTTCTTGTTAAACTAATAGAATTAATTTCATCGACTTTTATATATGTTTGATCTCCAGCAGCTCCAATCCATGTTGCACGTCTACCCCATCGAGAACCAATATTTGGAACTATACTCGGAAAGCTTTGCCAAGGTTGAGCTCTTTCCGAGCGACGACTAGATTGAGAAGCGATATTTACAGATTCATTTTCACTATTTCCTACTGATCTGCCTAATTGTCCCTTCTGTAAATTTGTACCATGTATATCAGAACATTTGGAAATAGATTTAAATATATTAAATCTATCTCAATGTTCAATGGGGAGATACCTGATAAGCACCAAATGTATACACTTCGCCATTTATTGATAGAACAACAGTATGATTAGATCCAGCTGCAACTTGAGTTGCTAAACTGGGTAATTTAACGTGAACTGGACCAGCATGTGTTACCATATACCCAATACCTAATTGACCGTATATATTACTTCCAAATGTGAATACTTCTCCATTTTGTAAAAGTACCACTGAGATGGAATCACAAAAATGATTTAAAATTATATAACAATTTTTTTTGTTAAATACTTATACATTAACAATTCATTAGATTATACCTGTATGATGCAAACCACAAGACACTTGAATCACAGGACTATCGCTAGGTATAGGAACTCTAGCTGGTGGTATACTTGCTATTCTTGCAGCATCTCCTCTTTCTACATCGCTACCTCCGACAACTTCTTCACCTGCTACATTACTAGCTAATCCAAATACCATTTTACCTGGTTGACTTATTTTTGGAGCAATACTTGATCCCACTTTTAGAATAGAAAGAAAAGAAGAGAAAAGAAAAAACAACAATTATTTGTCATTTTCGTCAGTCTATTTAATTTTATTATAAACTAACCTAATCTTTGATTATTAGCTCCTTTCATCTTCATTCCATATCTCATTGCACTTGGACCTGCTTTACTTCTCTGCCTTTGTTGTCTTATTTCTCCTAAACGTTTTTGTAAATATTCACGATAATTGGAACCTGATCTTCCTATATTATAATAGTGCAATAACATAATATTACATATATTACATCTAATAATAAAAATAGAATATTTAAATAAACATATAAGTTAAAATTTATTACCATTACTACAACTTTTTCTAGCGCATGTACGGCAGCATCCACATTCTGCACATCCACTGTCACCTTCACCACAACCACATTCTCTGTATAAAAAGAAATAGTGCAATGATGAAATTAATATTAACAAAAGTATATATTGAAATATTAACCCTTTGCACTTGAGAGGTGAGTGTAACTCACTACGCGAATTCATGCCGCAACTCGAGAAGAGACTGTCGCTCACCACTTCGTACGCGGCGGTAACTTGATGTCCGACGGTAGTTGTTTACGTTTAATTCCTTCGACGCGGGTTCCTACGCTCTGTTTGTATAATCTTATGAAGTGTAAAATGGTATCCCTTCAAATGGAGATAGGACTTTCATATCCAAAATAAGTACGCAACCACAAACCAGACTGCATTTTCAGTCTCAGTTCTAACCTAACACAGCCGTGGCACAAAGTCTAGAGAAGTTAAAGTTTTTAACCCTCACTACCATAAAACGTAATAATGAAAGAAGCTCTAGTGAAGATGAGTTTGATTTAGAGTTGCTAAACGAGGAAATTACGCAACCCTGACATAACCCTGACATAACCCTGACAAAACCCTGACAAAACCCTGACATAACCCTGACATAACCCTGACATAACCCTGACATAACCCTGACATAACCCTGACATAACCCTGACATAACCCTGACACAACCCTGACACAACCTGACTAAACAGGAAGCTTCACGTAATACTAAAAGGGCTAAAAAGAGACTGCAAGGTTTGCTCTGACCGTAACACACCTGGAGGTAGGCGGAAAATTACGTATTACTGTGATACGTGTCCTGATAAACCTATGATGCATCTTGGCTATTGTTTCACTAAATATCACAGTAAAACTAATTACAGAGTGTAATATTTATCAAATTTTGTTGTTTTTGGCAGATAAATGAATAAACTTGAGACATTTTATTATTTGTATACACTTACCATATTTGGCTGAAATCGTCTCGAGTTGCTGGCTCGCACGAGCAAAAAAGGCCTCGAGTGCAAAGGGTTCAAAGAGATACTTACTGGCCTGGATTTCTATCTGGACGAATACTTAAACACGATATGCTGTATCCGGTGCATTCACGGCATACTGTACAAACCATGCAAACACGGTGTCTCCATTGATGTTGCCCTGGTGGACACATACCCCTCGTCTCTTCCCAATCTTCTCCAGGATCTATGCCATCTTTATTAACATACTTATTAGTTTTTTAAATAATTATAAAAATGTTTTTAAATATTTAAAAAAAGATAAATACCTTCTTCGGCTACAATAACTTCATCTTCACCTGTACCCATCTCCATCGCAACTACTGTAGCTTCTTTATTGACTGTATGCACGGTCGAAAAGTCCCTACCACATTGTTCTTTATTGTTAATTCCAAATGTATAGAGATGTCCCTTATTAGTTAATGCTGCAGCATGTGCTTTTCCAAGAGAGACACGTACTACATAAACTTCTATGAGATCAGTAACCAAGCCTGTTGCTGGATCACAATGCAATGTATCTTTTCCAAACATTAACAGAGAACCGTGTTTTGTTACTAAAGCTGTTGTACCATTATTACAAGCAGTATCTATGATAAATTTTCCTTCCCCTCTGACCATTTTCTTTGGCTTAACTGGCTTAGGTTGTCTACGAGCTTTGGCTTTAATAAAAATGTTCAAAATAAATAACACAATCAAATAATATGTAATATAATATATTTAAAATATACTTTTAAGTTATATGTACTACTTACTGCTATCACCATCTTCTCCGCGCTTGGCAGTTCCAGCAAATAAAACAGAACCATCTTCTAAAACAAAAACTACATGCTGCCCATCATGACCAGAAGAAAAATGTGTAACTCTTGGCCCTTTACCAAGCGTAAGTTCCAACCATCTATTAGGCCTTGTGTTAGTTTTCATACCCAAAGATGTTCCCTTGCCAGTATAGAATATCTATACAAACATACAACAAATTTTCTCTTAAATAAAATAATCATAAGTATAAATATAATTACTTAATGACATACTTACTTTACCAGATGTAGTTTTAAGTATACCGAATTCTTTTCCTGCTGTAACCATTACTATTTCTTCATCACAACCAAGATTCAATGTATGCACAACTTGTTCTTCATCGAAAGCTGCATATCCAAAGATATCTACACATTTTCTTGCTAATTTCAATGGTAATTCTGAGGCAAATGATACTGGATTGCTCAATGTGTTTATTGTACGCACCACAAAACCATCCTTAAAAAAAAATAGGTCAAATATATTATATAAAAATTTATTGTTAAAAATTGAATTATAGTATTGTAATACTCACATCTTTGCCAGCTGTTATCATTCCAAGATTTTCACCATCAGAAAACATAACAGAAGATGACCAATCACGTCCTTCCAATACAGCAATACCTGTTACTACAAGAGTTTCTGCATCTATAATTATAAGTTCACTTTGCTTCCTTGGTGCACATTTAAAGTATAATGAATTCTGCAAATGCACAAACATTATATATAAATGCTCTGTGAATAACACAAAAAAAAAAGAATAAAAAAACAAAAAAAAAAAGACAATAACACAAGATCAAATATAAAAATATAACTAACTTTTGCATAACCAAGCCATCCAGTTTCTGTTGCATAAAAATCAGCCTTATGAACATACACATGACCCCAAATTGTACCACCATGACCACTACCAATCTTTAATAATCCTTTACTTGTATGCAAGTAAAGATATTTTCCATCGCTCACAAAACTTCTACCATTGAGTATTATATTATTTATATCATTTGGTAATTTAAGCGTAGATGTATAAATTCTAGAATTTTTAGGAACTCCGTATGTTATCCAGTCTGGTCGAGCGAGTTTACCAAGGAGAACAGCGTGTACACTTCTTTGCAGCGAAGTTAATACACATGGCATCTGAGATTTATAAAAATAACAACACACAAATTTATCTATAATAATTATATTTTAATATTGAAATAAGTCTATACATTTTTTTTACAATTTTACCTGTATATTTTGAATTGCTAACGCTCTTGGACACATAAGTAAAGCAGCTACTGCTGCTAAAAGACGACCAGTATCTCCTCTGACTACGACAAGACTTAATAGACATGCACATGCAACTGCTGTCAAATGACTACCATCATTGGCAGCTGCTGATTCAGGGCCATGAGATGTTGCAAGATCTAATAGCAAATCAAATAAAAGATCTGGAAAGATAAAGTAAATTAATTTTTAATAAAGTTAAGATGCACATATGAGCTTAGTTCAATTAATTAAAATTTAATTTTTACCTATGACATCGTCCGGTTCTGATTTTAAGCCTTCAGGGAGTTGTCCTTGTAATACATCCAATAAAGCTACTAGTGCTTTTGTACATAATATAGGATCAACAGATTTACTTTCACGCATTAAGGTAAAAACGCTTTTTAATCCAATACCTACAATCTTTGGAAACACAAATAATAAATAAAAAGTTATTAATAACTATAATAATCACATAAATATTCCTTACCTTTGGTAAGCTCTGAATAGTTGATGTTCTATCTTCGTCATCACTCTCTGAATCAATTGTATCACTAAGTTCTGGTGGTGGAGAACCACAATTAGACGCTCTACAAATCTCACTTGTTGTTCTGGCATGTTTATCAAGTATGGCACTTCTAACACTAGCAAATACAGCAAATGCTGATGCATTATATGAAACCTCTATCTCAGGAGGATTATTATAATTTAAATCACCTCCCACTTCAATCTATAAATATATACAATATATTTATTGTATATAGAAGACAGGGGATAAAAAAAAATTTAAATAAATCATAATACCTTCTTTTTATCTTTCTTTTTAACAGATTTATTTTTCTTACATTTTTTCCATTCATCCTTGTATCTAAAAATAAATACAAACACATCAAATGTGTTACTTACCTTAAATAACAGAAAATATAGCATAGATTCTGTATAAAAAAGAAAATTATAATTCCTAATGATACAGTAGATAAAGAAACCTTGATAAATGATCAAGAAGATAAAACATGAAAGGTAAACAAAAAATATTTGTATATACTAGAACTATCAAGTTGGCATAGGTGATATAAATAAAACATTTGAGGTTATTCCTGCTTAAAAATATATCCAGTGTGTAGTATTGCATATTTAACAGGGTGTAAATAAGATCTGATAAACAAGCTTTTTGATTTCTTAAGAAATTGACTTAAGTATTTAATGAAATCGTTGATAATGATACCTATCTTAAAAGAGACATAAGGAAAAATGACAGGTAAACAAAGCTCGTAGAGGTTAGACGACGCATTTACTTACCTTTGAGCTTCTGCTACATTTTTAAAGAGATCGTAAAAGCATTTCGTGTAGTGATCGAGCTCAGGTAACAATCTCTCGTGTTCACCAGACACCATGATTTCCACGGTACACTTAAGGTAATATTCACCAATTCATTTTCGTTATACTATTGATCGTTTACACTCTTCGGTCTTCTCCATGTGATTACTTTTACGTAGTTCGTAAGGGAGTCTCCGTTTATGAATTAACACAATTTTTCTTTAAATTCAGTTTTAAATAAATTAATATACTGTTGCACACAATTAAACTATATTTATTTATTTTATCTATATGTATACATTACTTTAAATGTATTTTAAACAACTCTTTTCACACTAATTAAAGCTGTCAAGAAATTTGTCTTGAAAGCTCTACACGGACCGCGATTGTTCCGCGATTTCGATCTTCGATAAACTTTAAATCGAATCTCGATATATCGTGTGATCTTCAAAACGGAACTTTTAAAGTTGATAATCATTAAATAAAATCATTTAAATTAAGTATTTTAATGATAATAATTAAATAAAATCCATAAAATAGATTTATTTATCAATTTTCATTAATTTCGCTTTATTAAATCTAAGATATACATTATAATTTTGTATATCTCAATGAAGTCAATTAAAGCTCTAGATTGTCTTATCACAAACCGATATTTAATTAATAAACGATATTTAACCGAACATTTCTTTATCGAAACCGATTATTAACCCAAATAATATTATTTTCTGATAAAAATTGTAAATTTAATAACGTATCTTTTCTTAATCATTTATCTTTTATTAATCTTTCTTGCATTAGAAATGATAACCTCCTTGTGATGCTTATCTTCACAATATGGCGATGATAAAGGAGGGGTGAGTGACAGAGTGAGAGAGAGAGAGAGAGAAAAAACAATGAATTAGTAAGAGTGAGAAAAAGAAAGAGCTTTTCCCATTGAAAACACTTGTCGTAGATAAATAATATAATTTTATAACTTGGTGATAATCAATTATAAAAATATATAAAAGAGATGTACTGATTAAATGATTTTATAATTATATAGCTTAGTTCAAAGTCGTCTTTTATAAACTTCAGTATATATTGTAAGCTTTATAATATTTGAAGAAAGAAATTGTAGCTTTTAAAAAAAAAAGAAAACAAAGAAGAAATACTAATTGATAACGTATATATATATATGTTTATGTATATGTATATAAATATTTTATCTTACAATTTATGTGAATTAATTTAATAAAAATCTTTAATAAAGTAGAAATAAAATATTATGAAACTAACATTTTTTACCTAATAGTGTTACTTAACGAGCGATCATAGAATAAAGTATTGGGACTACTTGAGTCCTGCTATGCTTACATTACTTTTTTGTGACTACCAAGAACATAACCTCTTAAAACAGTTGTGCAAATTATTTTCACTATTTCTCTTAATGGAGTTTATTAAATATAAAAACCTGACATGATCAATATGTGAAAGTTGGTAAATAATATTAAACATGACTGTGGTTAAAAACGATTCAACCAAACAATGAGTTAAAGAGCAAGTATTTCATTTGTTTCTAGATATGTTTTAAAGAAAACCATTTCTTTAGTGTATCCTATACGCAATATCATAACTTATTTATTAATTATTTATTTTTAGAATAATTATTATAATAAGTTGATAATAAATTAAGACTGATTGGAATTTTTTCATTACAAATTTTAAGTATTAATAATTATATTTGGATAAATAATCAACGCAATACAGGGCAGTGTATTAAGCACATATATGTTTGAAATCTGTGGTTTAATAATGATAGGAGGACATGACTTTTCCTATTAACATTTTATTGGTAATCATTTTTTTATTAGTTCTCTCTTATATTGATAATATATTTTAATATCTTAAGTACTTACCTGTAATCTATCTGTTATTTCTTTGATCTTACATTCCACACATGCTTTATTTTTTATTTTAGCTCTATATGGATATCGAATATAAAACTACGCATGATTATTTGTTTGTATTTATATAGCGTATGCATTTTACATAGCTATATATATATAGAACATAGAAAATTATTATAAAATTAGTGGGAATGGGCAATTGTTTGTGTAAAGACACTCCGGAAGATCTTGAAACATATAATGAACATCAGAATCCTACAGAGTCTCAAAATACTATATTACCATTACCAAATGCAAGCATGGTAGTACATGACGATTCAACATCATCAACTTTTAAATTCCCAACATCAACTGCTATTGACATGCTTGTTCTTGAAACGCTTGGAGTTATTGGCTCTCTAGTTGATAAGTAAGTGTTACTTTATTAATTTAATAATCACATAGCTGACGTACTGCATTGTATTATATTCATAAGAATTGTCATTTGTTTTAATATTCGAACAAATATTATAATAGTAATTTTATTTCAGTGAACAAGAACCTCCACCTGCTATGTCAAAATTACATATAATTGCGGATAAGGAGGATGGTTGGATACAAGTTGTCAGTTCTATGATAAATGTTATTCCAATGCACAATCCATTAGGCCCTTCTGTTATTACTTTACTATTAGATGATGCACCTTTGCCTTCAAAAGTTTGTATAATTGTTTATAGCTACTATATATAAATTATTCAAATGTCGAATTTAATGTCTCCTTGTTTATAGGATTCTGTTTTACGTTTATCACATATGTTTCAAGTTTCTCAAAGACTCGGAAAAATACAAACTAGTGCAACGCAACAGCGAAATATTTGTGTGGTGTTAGGTTGTATCGCAGAGAAATTGGCTGGTCCTAGTAGTATAGCAATATTATCTGATGCTACGTTAGATTATCTTATTTCAAATCTTGTATGTTATTTTTTATATTTAATTAAAGTATATTATTTAAACGAATAATATTAATTTGAAAAACTTTACTGTTTCAGAGAAACGATATTGAACCTTATGTGGTACTATATTCTTTAATTGCTTTAGAAAAATTTGCCCAAACAAGTAAGATAATTTGTCATTTTAATTAATCTTACAAAATATTTAAAATAGATTTTAAATAATACTTATATTAATTATATTTATTTCTAGGTGAAAATAAAATAACAATTAAGAAACGCCTTATAGCAGAGAAACAAAATCCATTATTAGAATTGGAAAAATGGGCCGCAGATTTTCACTATGTAAAACGTCAAGTTGGTTTTTGTGCTCAGTGGTGCCTGGATAATTTATGTAAATATAATAATAATATTTTTCTGTATATAATTATGATACATATATTTTATTAATACACTATTTATTTTTTATTAATACATTTATTTATTATTTTCTAGTTCTAATGGAAGGTAGAAAGTATTCTCATGATACAGTTGATATGACCGGCATCAATGTTATGTTAAATACAAGGGATGTAAGTGAGTACCTGAAAATATCACCAAATGGTTTAGAGGTAATTATAAATCAGTCATGAATAATAATAATTTTTCAGAATATATCAACAATTTTCTTATTTTATATTTAAGGCCCGTTGTGATGCATATTCATTTGAAAGTGTAAGATGTACGTATCAAGTAGATTCAGGGATTTGGTATTATGAAACACTTATAATTACTACAGGAGTAATGCAAATTGGTTGGGCAACAAAAGATAGTACTTTCTTAAATCATGTATGAAATTTATATTTTTAAATATATTTTTTCTCATAAAAATAAGTACTACTATTTGAATTAATTCTTCTCTTTTATTATAGGAAGGTTATGGTATAGGAGATGACGAATTTTCATTAGCTTGTGATGGCTGTCGAAGACTGATATGGTATAATGCTAAAAGTGAAAAATACCATAATAGACCTTGTTGGAAAGCTGGAGATGTTTTAGGTTGTTTGTTGGATTTAAACAAACAAGAAATAATATTTTCTATAAATGGAGTACCATTAAAGCCGTGTACTCAAGTTTTCAAGACTGTGAAGTAAGTTTATATTTACAATTTAAAAAAAATATAATAAAAAGTATTATGGAGATCTATTAAATATTGTTATTTACTTTTTGTTATAGGTCTGGATTTTTTGCAGCAGCTAGTTTCATGTCATTCCAACAATGCCTTTTTAATTTTGGGAATGTACCTTTTATGTATCCTCCCACTGATAGAGAATATCAAAAGTTTAACGATCATGCTACATTAAATCCAGAAGACAAAGTTGTGCTGCCCAGACATATATATGTAGATCGTTTGAGAAGACTTAGTGTTATGGAAGACTCATGCACTTTATGTTTCGATCAAAAAGCTTCGATAAGGTTACTACCTTGTAATCATAGGTAAGATTAATCTAAATTAATTTCTGATTTATTATGCACAGTTTTGCATCTGTATAAATGATATTTATTACAGAGGCTTTTGTCAAATATGTTCAAAACAATTGGTTGAATGCCCTATGTGTAGAGCTACAATCGATGAAATGGTTTTTGATGGTATATGACACTTACCAAGAAAAACCATACTTGTTAAAAATATATTTGTACTATATCTGTTATATTACTTCACACTAAGATGTTATCAGGAAATTATTACGAAAATAGAAGATCATCTGCTTCTATTAACGTATAACAACAATCTATTTTGTTCCTATTATGAACATTGGTTTTATTCAACATTTCAAATAAATGAACGTGCACTTGACAACACATATACGCCTCGTACGTATGAAATAGATTATGTGAAGTAGAAACGTTGCCATGATGAAATAGATTAACATTTAAGTGAAATGCGATATATGGGGTAATGAAAAAAATATCGTCTTAAGAATTCAATCGAATGAAACCTAATATACGTGGAATACAGTCGTGATATTATATGCAATTCTCTATTTGTAGAATAGTATTTTGATAGAAGAGAATTATAGTTTTTAACCATGGAATATTCTCTCACCCCAAAAAGGAAAAGAAAAGAAAAGAAAAGAAAAAAAATACTTTATCATAATTATGAGGCCTTCTCCTGTAACTGTGACTTTTAATACGACTAATCAATACAAATGCAACATTTTTAATTAAGCTATTATACAAGTCAAAATGCAGAATCACTTGAAATAGTAAATGTTACAATTTCTGCACCATCGATAGTTTATTTATTCTTTATCACAAATTGAACAAATTATTAATGTTATCGAATAATATTTCGAGTATATTAAATTTATATGATTACATTCTTGGTAATTTTTGTTATTGTTGTTGTAAAATTTAAATAATTATTATAATTTATTAATTGACTTTGGTGGCTTAAGAAAAAGTAACAAATGCTACTTATTATTATTATTCTGCTTTAATATTTTAGGTAGATCTCTTATCTACATATAAAAAAAAAAAATTATTGTTAATTAAAATATTTTTAAATATTTTTTAATTAAATGCCTAATTGTAAATGATAACACATAGGATTAATACATATTTTTTTCTACACTATAAAAGCATTAAAAAAAAAAGATGTTTAGCTATAATTTAGAAACGAATTGTCTTTTTTTCTTAAATAATAATAATAATAGTATTATTATTATTATTATTATTATATATGATTTAAGAGAAGAAGAAAAACAAATGGAAATATAAAATATTAAAATTGTGACTGGATCACATAATTTTTCTTCAGAAATATACGTCTACAAAATATATATTTTAATCTAAACAAAAATCACATTTAACATTCTTTAAGTTATATATCAGTAATTTGAAGATAATATTTAAATAACTAGCACATATATATTTACAAATTAATATCTATTACACTCGAGTTGCTAGGCAATTATTATAAAAAAAAAAAAACAGTAACTATAATTCCAAAACACTTATAAATAGTTGGATAAGTGACTGGATCACAAAGTCCATGACAAGTATAGCTCGATGTAATATTTTTTCTTGCATTACAAACATTTTGCAATAAATTATACATTGTTTCGTGTTTAACTTAATTAGAGAAACAAAATAACTAACTTCATGATGTAACATGAATCCTTATATAGGAGATTGTAAAATTATTTTACAATTACTATATATAATATCATAACATATATATAATTATATATATAAGAAGAAAGAGAGAGAGAGAATAATAAGATAAAGATATATATTATATTCTTGGCAGGAATATATAGTCTGTTTTATTATATACCTGCTGTAGAAAAAGCTTCTTCATAAATTCCATGAAGTATTCATCAACGATGAACTTTTCTTGCATTTTTCTTCAAAAATAAGCCTTTTGCACGTTACATAAATATTATTATTAATTATTCACACACATATACACTTTTTAAATATAATTTAAAAGAAATATATAACACAAATTAATAAAAAAAAGTTTTATACTTATGTAAAGATAATAATTGAAGATAACCGTTATAACTTATCACAAGAGCTTTTTTTAAAACGATAATCGAAATCACAAGTTATTGAAGCTTATCGATAGTTCAAAGAAAATCGAGATATCGAAGTTAGTTGTAGGAGACGTCGATAGATTACACTGCAGTTTGTTATAACATGGCGGGTGAGTGAGTGACTGTGGATCCGACGAGGCTGCTAAGAAAACACGAGGGGTTTTCATTTAACCTGTGCCGTTTTGTGGGTTTCAGATATATCTTACATGCAAAAAGAAGATCACGAAGACACAGAGAACGGTGAGTAAATAAAACTAATCATTTTAAGGGGAGACGATCGTAATGAGAAAGCAAGCGCCAAGGGGTCGTCCGAGTTCGGCACACGGACAATTTAGCCCCACCACCGGAGACATGCCGATGATATTCGAAGCGTGCATGGTGCGCGCGTGGCGTTTAATAAAATGATGTAGCATGGCATGGCATGTCAGAATTTTCGACGTAGACAGGAAAGAAATTCACGCGACCACGAGTCATCTATTTTTTCGAGGTTAGGGAACCACCCGACTATAAAAAAAAAAAAGCAAAGAAAATAAATGGTAACAAGGAGGAGATTTCTTAGATTTAAAATCGTTTGGTCATTTAAATTAAACTCTTGTATGACATGCCGTGATTTTTCCACATGCGTATGAAACAAAAAAGAAATAGAGTTAGTTTAGAGTTAGAGAGTTAGAAAGAGAAAGAAAACAGGGTGGTGTATATGCGCCTGAGAAAGAAAGATAAAAGAGAAAGAAAAGAGATTACTACTCGTCGCGCCTGAAAGAACGATTTTGTTTGACGTTTTATCGGTTAGATGGCGCCACTTGGTGCATTCAACGCTTATGTTTACCTCTACCGCCAAGCCTGAAAAAAAAAGAAAAGAGAAAAAAAGAGGAAACAGAAAAAGGGCACGCGGTCGGAACTCGCGTCGCCACCCCATCGTTACGCGCCTTGTCAGATTCCTTTCTGTTGCCTCCGAATGCCTTTATACAAATTCGATTAAAGTAGATACTCTCGACGGTTCCAAACTACACAAAATTTGATCTTTCATCAACGGAATTTTTTTCTACGGGTAGAAGACAACGACGACAACGACTACGACGACGAGTTTCCTGCTAATTCGTTTGATCATTCGATTTTGTACGTAATTTTATGTTATATAGTACTCCTCGTCTGTTGTCGTTATAACGTTTATGCCATGAATCGTTACTTTTAATACCCATGCATACAATGCCACGAGTAAAGTTATATTCGTTACGTCATCATGCTTTCGTAGAAAATGGCTTTTAAACGATCGTAACCCTAATAATATTAAACATTATCATCCGTTTAAATGTTTTTCAACAGGAACACGTATTATTCGATATTGTTTGTTATTGTTCGATACATATGATTCATTCAATTCTTATTAATCTATTACAGGTTTCAACATTTATGTATAATTGTTATTATACTTGTAAGTTTATGACAAGGATTAGTCATTTGAAAAATGAGTTAATATGAATTTGTTTGATTAAAAAAATTCCGACATTGTGAGTAATATCAAAGAAAAGAAGGCGCCAATACACGATATTTCTTATACATAATAGTCTAGTCAAATTAGCATTTTCCAGAATGTAGTCTGCATCGTATTTTTCGGTTTGTAGATCGTAAGTGACGAAGTCTCAGTCTGCATTTGATAACAACAATAATATTATAGGTACAGCAATTTTGTTTCTAGTTATCCATAGTCTTAATCTTCTTCTTTAAATGTATATAATTTAAAAAAAAAATAACTTTAACTTCATATTGAAAATCATTGTCGAAGTCTTACTGACCGAACGGAAAAGAGTCGAGCAGCGTAGAAAACTCGACCGCGCGACTTCAAAATGGTAAAGCGTTTTAAAAATTCGATTTCTCGACTTCTATATTACTTAGAAAGCTAATTTATTTTTTATTTTGATATAGCAGAACGAAACAAACTCAATGACGGCCTCTGTTTTTCTTTATTATAAAAAATTCTTGCAGTTTCTTTCACAATTTTTCATGCACTTTTCGGAATTCGCATAGTGTACATCTTAATGTAGACCACATTTCGTACCTTTTACAATTTTTTTCTGTTAGTACAGAGCAACATCCATTTTGAGCCCAAAATCCGACTAAATTGACTGGACTATAACCCAGGGTTACTGATCTCAGCTCTGAACCTATCGTCTATGTTTACTAGTGCCATCTATCGTAGTTGTATTGTACCAATGTGTTGATTTTTCTTCTATAGAATGATTCAATGACTCGTACAGTTTACGCATTCCAAAGAAACTTAATTATCGTTAAAATACATTGCAATTTTTATTAACTATAATGATATTACAGATAATCACTTAATTCTCGGTAATTATTTTCTTGTAATTCGTTTTTTTTATATTAGTTAAATAAAAGATAGTCAACTTCCGAATCTGACGTATCACATTTGGACCGCGGACGTTCTTATCGAACTGGACCCTCCGATAAAACCTATATTTTACGTGGGTCGTGTGAATTCCTCTCTCTCTCTCTCTTTCACTTTCTTCTTTTTATTTAATTTTTGTTCCTATCTTTAATTTTTAAAATGCATTTATGAAAAAAAGTAAAACATTGGAAACTGGGAGAAGAATATTTAGAAACGTTCTTATAACTGATCGTAGCTGACTTTATCTAACATTTCAGAAATCGTTTATTTCATTTGTTTCGTATTACTAAATACGGTTAGATAGAAAATCGTTTTTAGATATCTACAAACGATTTAAAAAAATAATTGCGCCCGATCTTGAATGGTATGGAAATAAAATTAAAATAAAAAAGTAAAGAAATACCGTTGGCGTCATTGAACTACCTCGCGATTTCTTTTAATCTCCTCGTCAATGTTATAAAGAGAAAGAGAAATATGAGAATAAATTACTGAATAGTAGATTTGTTCAGGAGAATGTTTCAAGGACAGCAGTTAGTTTCGTATTAATGAATTGACGAGCGAGATGAATGGTATAGAATATTTTTTTTTGTGAATTCATTCCTCTCTCCTTGGTCCTTCCAAGAAACCGACCTCGCAAATTATGGTCATTGACCGTTTTAAGTCCGTCCTCCGAATAATAATTTCTAAGCTCAAAGAGTAAAATACTCTATGATTTATTTCTAAGTTACGCAGGTGACTCCTCACTGATTCATACTTCCGTTAAAACGTCAATGAATGAATGAATGATTCGCGTGTAAATGAACGAATCATCCTAGATTCCTAGTATTATTCCTAGTCATACTTTGACCGAGAATAAACGATTTATTTCCAATTAGTCTAGATTCTAATAATCCTATCAGTAGTTAGCATTCAATCTCGGTATTCGAAAGAGAATTCTTCAAAGATTATGGTACTGTGTAAAAGGTGTAGCATTTCGATCGAAGTACGGTCATCGCGTTTAGGACACGTTGAAATTGGCGATACGATGAAACGAGGTGTGTTAAGAAACGTTTATAGAATTCTTTAAGGATAATACTACAACGTCGATGGCGCGAATCAAGAAGAGAGAGAGTACATATGGGAAGAAGAATCTTGGTAACTGGTGGTAATCAGGTGCGATTATGTAAATTATTCAGGAATTGACGATGACAGCTACCAGATCAGACATTTTTCAAATGTATTAATGCTTTGCTTCTTTAATTTTCGTGCTAAACGGTAGGATTTTAATCGAACGACGAGAAGATCATCAAATGGAACATTTCTTACGTTCTTCTGATCCGTAAAGAAGACCCTTGAGAACGTTTTAGAAAGCAGAAGTACGAGCTTCGTCTATTCCGCGCGAGGTAATCTCTTCTTTTTATTCCTTACCACCCCTAGCACGAGACGTCGAGTTTAACATCGAGAGGACTAGAGTAGTCCCAGCGTGGTGGACTAGCAAGAAGAAGTAGAAATGGAAAGATTCAGCGAGCGAACGAGTGAGTGAGAGAGAAAGAAAAAAAAAGACCGAGTGCTCGAAGAACGAGTATAGGTGGATATATAGAGAAACTTTAATTTCTTGGCATTGTGACGAGTTCCTTGCCCTTTCGGGCTTTTCAATTCGGTGGTCTGTTTTTGATAGGAGGCCACGTCGTCTAGACACACCGGGGGTTGCCCTGCCTTTTATAATCGCAACGAAATGCACCCCTTGGTGCTCGACGCAAAAATACCGGTTCTTTTTTCATTTTTTTTTTTTTTACTCTCGCTCCTTGCCCCGTTTTTAAGCTTCGATTTCCCCCTACCCCGCAATCCTTTTTTTAAACTACCCTTTCCTTGCTTCTAAGCATCGGCCTGCTTGCCTGCCTGTTAGCCAGCTAACCAGTCAACCACCCCGTGTTATATTAAACTAATTTATATATAACTTATATTTAATTGACATTTCACTCTCTTAAATTCCCTCATTTTCCTCGAAATCGTAACAGGTAAAGATGTCGTGCTTGCTTAGTAAGCTCTCGTTAAACGAATTTTACGCTCACTGAAGTACCACTTTGCTCGTATTCGTGACCGAGTGACCCGCATACCAACGGTATTGTAAATATGATATCGATCTTTACCGGTATTTTTTACAAACGATACACCTAACGTGTCTAATATCAACGTCTGTATTATTTATCACCGACTCGGTGATAGGGTCTCTGGAGTTAAGGGTACGATAAAAGGAAAAAAACTAAAGCTTGAGAAAATAAAGAAGAAAAAACAATCTCTACTTTTTCGCACCTTTTTGAGTAAAGGACGAATCGTCCCCACTACCAGCACCCCTTGCTCGTCGTCTAAAAGTTATCGCGCTTAATTTCGCGGCGCATAATCGATGGCCCACGCTGAAAAGGAGAGAAAGAGAGAAAGATAGTAAGCGAGTGAGGGAACAAGGGTGAAGAGGAACAACCGTCAAGAGGGGTTCATCGTCGTCGGCGATCGTTGCCACGAGGCTTAGCCATAGTTTCTCTTTCTCTCTCTTCTTAGACTCCTTGGCGCGCGCGCGAGCAAGCGAGTTGAAAAGTGGCGCCGCCTATCGTCAAAACGAACGCTCAAATGGCCGCCCGATTATTACATGACATTCCTCGAATACCATCGAGCCCTCCCTTTTCGTCTTCCCTCGCGACCGACGGCTCCCTTCTTTCCCTCCACCTTTACCACCACCTCCTCCTCCACCTCATTCGCTCTGGCTCTTCTAGTTACGGAGAACGAGCAGACCTCCTAAGAGGCAAAAGGCTGCGCAAAAGGCTGCGCGGTCCAAAGTAGGCCTGCGATACGAATGATAAACGCCTCCTCCTCTTTCTCCTCCTCATCCTCTTTCTTCACCACCTCCACCTCTTCTTTTCTGTTCTCTCTTCAATCTTCTCTCTCGATTCTCTCCCCCTCGTCCTCCTTTTTCTACCATCATCATCTCCTCTCTTCCACTTCCTTGCGTCTTTCGTCTCGTTCCTTTGCGTCCCTGCTGAAGAGACGAGAAATCAGCCGCGCCCTTACGAACGATACTCTTGCACACACACACACACACATATACAATATTTCGGCGCTTCTATTTCTTACTTCATCTATATTCTCAATGAATTTTTTCACATTTTCATCTATCCATCATCTATCATTCTTCTTCTTAGTTTAATATCTTGCTTTAACACAGTACGAAGTGGAATAATAAGTTGACTCAAATTTACCTGGTTTATCATTTCATCCCTTAAGATAGGTTCTCTCTTTAATTACTTTCTTTATATTGTTGTATTTTGTCTTCTTTTTTCTGTAAGTATATATGTATAATATATGTGTGGATGTATATCTCTTTCTTCGTCCTTTTGGTGAAAACGCGGAATAGGTTTCCGCGCGTAGTCGGCGCCGGCGACGAGGTAGACGATCGATTCGCGACCACCTTCCATTGTCGGGTGACTCTCTTTCTCTCTTTCTCACACACTCATACTGTGTAAGGGGTTTCAAGCGACTCCCTTGAGGAGGAGAAAGAGGAAGAGCCGGAGTAGGCGTGGAAGAGGACGGCTGACACCCTGTTGCAGAAAGAGAGAGACCAGGAGAATGGTTGTAGTAGAGATAGTACGATTCCTCGTAAGCCACGAACGAACCCATTCATAAAGACGAGGCCGTGACTAACGAGCAAGGAGCAACGAGCGCGAACTATGCCTCCCTTCCTCCATCCCTCTTCCTCCTACACCTCCTCCTCCACCACCACCTTCAACTCTTTCTCTCTTTTTCTCTTCAACTCGCTTTTTCCTTGGTTATTTCTTTTCCTTCTTTACTTCTTTCCATCCTTCTCTTTTTCTCGCTCGTTACCCAACTCTTTTTCCAGCACCACCCCACACACAATGACGAGTCAAACGGCACTCTTCTCCTTTCTTCTATTATTTTCTCTCTTTCACTCCCTCTTACTTTCAATTTCTTTCTTTCTCTGTTTGATTATATTTCTCTCTTCTTCCCCTTTAGACAATTCTAATCGATCGCTGCTAATTACAGGAACGTCTAAGTTCCAAAGAGACAAATTCTTATATTCAACCAATGACCGCTTCCTCGGTCCCCTTTTTGACGTAAGAAATCTTGTATTAATCTTTCTTATCGGTAAGGTAGGGGAAAAGAAAAACAGGAAATATTGAACGAATGATACCTATAAGATATTTTCTTATCCTCGAAATAATAATCCTAACATTAATCAATGTTACGAAGTGACGAAAAATACGATACTCCTTATGCGTGTCCCTTTTTTGGATGAAATCCAAATCCGAGTTTAATAAATTAATGGAAAAAAGCAAAGAAACAAAGCTAAACTATGGTGAAAACATTTTAGGGTGAACTAGATATTTTGTTAATTTAACTTTTAGATTATCGTTGAGTGTTGCTGTTTATCTCAGGGTACGCGTTAGATTTATTGTTTTGTAGCTGGTCAGAACGAACTTAATGTAATTACTACCAAATCCTTGCCTTTTTTTGACCCTGCATCCTAAATTTCCTTTAATGCAATAGAATCGATTCTAATAGTCGTCCAGCTTGACTCCTCTTTCCGGTATTTTATCGCGACAGGAAAAGTTTTGATCGCGTTTACAAGGCTGTCGAGAAGGGATCAATGGAAACCGCCCGGAAATGGAAACGCTCGATGTAAACGCCACCCTTCTACCTCATATCCTCCTCAGCTCACCGACGTGTTCCTCCGAAAACCAGCAACCCTTCTCGTTCGTTGGAAGCTTTGAATGAATGGTAGGGTGAGGGAAAAGGGAGGAAATGATGAGAGAAAGAAGGAAAGAATGAAAGAAAGGAAGGAAGAGAGAGAGAAAAAAAAACAATCTAGCTAATTTTCAAGCTCGTATAAGGGCAGTGGGACAAGCAACGTAAAACTAACGCGTCGTAGTCGTCGTCGCCCCAGCTTCGGAGTCGATTCAACGACCCTTCAAAGGACCAGAGATCAAAGCATGCCACTGGCTTTTATTCGAATAAAAACGCTCGGGTCTCGAAAATCTCGGAGAAAAGTCTCGGCGTTTAGTCTCCTCTATTTCTCTCTGGCCTTTTACCCTCCTCGCTATGCGACCTTGACTGTTGAAAGAAAAAGAAGAAGATAATTAGCGAGCCGATTAAAGGGAAAAATCTGAGTTTTCGTTAAGAAAGTTAAGATCGATCTCCTCTCTCTCGTTTCTTTTACTTAATCGGAAATACTTTGAACCCTTTGCGAACTATCACTGCATAAATAGGTTTTTCGTAAACCATCAATTTGGCCGAGCAACCCTGACGCAACCCTGAAATAACTAATAAACTTTGATTTTCCTTGAGAAGATTTAACAGAGCACAAAAGGTTAAGATCCAACTGAGTTAGTTTGTCAGGAAAAAAATAAGATAGAAACAGGAAAAGAAATATAAAGAAGAGTTATATGATTTCTTTATGGTATTCAAACTTGTAAGGAAACGTGCGAGTAAAGTTGGAATCGATAAGGCTAATCGATGATAAGAGTGGGTTGAGTTGGGTTGGGCTGGGCTAGGGGAGAGTGGGGTTTACTCAACGAGGAAGAGGAGAACGATAACGTCATTAATCATATCCGCAATGGGAATCGAGGATCCTTCTCGTCGTGAATGCAACCGAGAAAAGTGGCATCGTGTGTTAGACAGAAACGTGCACAGCTGGTACGTTATCATCAGGTGACTTTCGTTAGGGATGAGATAACGAGTAAAGGATGTCGTAACACATTGTAGTTTTATTTCCTTCTATCCTTCTATCATCCTACACCTTCCCTCTTTCACATGCATTTATATTTCCATTCGTATTTATTCCACTAGCTTTTTCTATTTCCAATCTCTCGTCTCTCCTTCCTTTCTTCATCAATCCTGTTCCCTTTTTTTCTCGAAAACGGCGACACCCAGTTGACGATTAGGTCGCGGTAAGTGTAAATGTGGAAAGTTACTTCTCAATGGACGATCCTAACATTCTTTCCCTCTATTTTTTTTTTACTTTCTTCTTCTTCTTCTTCTTTTTTTTTATTAAGCACGTGTCGGGCTGATGTTGCTCTCTCACGACTATTTATGCGCATTTATGTATGTGTATCTGTTGTATGTGTTAACGATGATAATACTACTACTATTAGTAGTAGTAGTAGTAGTAATACGTTGGTAGTGGAACGCCGTGTGTAAATAAAATTCCAGATGATGCGGCGTTCCATCGTCGTCGTCGTCGTCGTCGTCGTCGTCGTCGTCGTCTTCATCGTCGTTGTTGTTGTCTCTCCCCGCCATCACCACCACCACCACACCACCATCATCGTCATCGTCGTAGTCGTCGTCTTCGTCTTCGTTGAGGAAAAGCACGCTCGAGGTGCATGAACTTTGCTCGTAATACGTGAGCTACGAAACTACTGCTTTTTAATGACGCTCTCACGCCACGTTTCTTTTTATCGATTTTATTTTTCTTTTATTTTTTTTCAAAGACTATTCGAATGGCGGCGTTCTTATTTGTTTTACTACTAATCCCTCCTAAATTTTCTTTTATTATTATTGTTATATATATTTATCAAATATATTAACAATTTATTTTGTTAGATAGTTGAGAGATGTGAAGAGACAATTTGAAAGATATTCTAATCGCATTCCACAAGAATTTGTCAACTCTATGAATGCGATACTATTCTCCTTTCTCTCTCTCTCTCTTTCTCTCTCTCATTATTGGACGTCGTAGGCGAAAAACGAGGTCGAAGCTCGATGTGGCACGAAGAATTTCGTCCCCGGAATCCGGCGGTTTTCTCGCGCAATTGTTGCGACAATTTAGCGCCGTTGTCTCCTCCTCCATCTCTTCTTCTTCTTCTTCTTCTTCTTCTTCTTCTTCCTTCGTTATCTCGCCAACAAGTTAATCTTTATAAATAGCTCGAGCTATGGTTATATTTAATCCTAACTCTCCTCCTCGCGGT
This sequence comes from Mischocyttarus mexicanus, assembly GCA_023678845.1. NCBI lineage: Eukaryota > Metazoa > Arthropoda > Insecta > Hymenoptera > Vespidae > Mischocyttarus > Mischocyttarus mexicanus. The sequence continues at coordinate 552,683 of JACGTP010000057.1, read as the reverse complement.
GTCGTGGAAACAGCCACCACGTTGATACTCTCGTCTTTCCTCTCTTTTACTTCTTATTCTTCTTACTCTTCTTATTCTTCCGTCTTTCTTATCGTGTCTCTCAAATATCACATTGGTAAAAATGTCTTCTCTGATAAATCTCATTTCTCCATAATCATATCTATTTTTTCCCTGAATTTGTGTCTTTGTATTTCATCTAGGATATTAAATTTTGTACAATTCATGCCATTTCTAGAAATAATTTTCATCGATTAATACTTTACTGACCTGTAGCTTATTAATCGGTTGCTATTACAATAAACAATTATTATTATTATTATAATATTATTTTTAAAGTGTCAATTGCATTTTTATTACTTTTTTCCACATCTAATACCATTTCGTGAGATAATAATTACGATCCGATGACCTTTTAACTGTGATCTTCGACCTTATACAAAAATGTCGATCCTTTTTATGAAGAAACGAGTACGTTTACCTGAATAATAGACACCATTCGTAAGAATATCTTTTCAACTTCCCCCTTCCCTCACTTTCTTTCTCACTCTTTCCAATCTCTCTTGGGTCGGTCTGTTTTTATCGCGAAAGAGGGTTTTCTTTTCGCACGTCTCTCTCTTTCTTCTTTCTATTTGTCGGCCTTTCTTTCTCATCTCCTCGTGGTCCTTCAGTTAACCTAAATTCAGACACGACCGGTAATCGATCGTTCTCGAGCTTCGCCTTCTTTTCTTCTTACCCACTACGCCTACGTTTTATGAGACGAAGAACCACGCGATGTAAGACCACCGAACCGATCGATCGTTTCTTCGTCCCAATTTTTCCCTCAACTGGTGCGGCTAAAAAGAGAAGGGAATAGAATAAAAAAGTAGATTAAGAATAAGAATAAAAATAGGGAAAAGAAAAAGATATGAAATAGTAGAAATGTAATGAAAGATCTCAAAATATCAAGATCGTGTTCAAACATAACTTAAACGTAATTCGTGTTATTTAACAACGTCTAAGGGGGGTCCGAGTAAGAGAAAAGTTAAGTCCGAGTTAATCTCAGGTCTCGGCTGACAATAAAAATGGTGGGGGTGGGTGAGAGAGAGGAGATGGGTCCCTGCCCTTTACATTCCTCAGCAGTGTGTCGTATGCTATTTTAAACCTGATGCTTAATAAACCTACGTCTGCTTAATTAGACCATGCTCGATTCTGTCACAAACTTGTCCATTATTTCTGTCTGCCTGTTGTGTATCTTTTATTTCTCTTTTATTTTATATCACTCACATAATCATCTGTTTATTCTTTCGACCAAGAAAGGGACTAAATGAAAGAGAATATGAAAAAGAGTTCATTCGATTAACCTGTTGTACGCTTTTTTAAACGCAAAGCTCGAAGATCAACGTAAAACAGCGATTTTTTGTGTTCGATTTCCGCTTCCACTCTTTCCCCCAATTTCTTTTTCTTCCTGTCTTACTGTCTTCTCTTCTTTGCCCTTTTTTATGCTCTCTGGATGTACTTCGAGCGAGTGTGTACCACGTTCTATTCAAGTAAGAAGTGGCGTTTTGTCTCGGTTCTGAACTTTTTTCCCTTCCTCTCTCCCTCTTTTCCTCGTTGGTCTTTTATTCGGGCATCCGACGATATAAATTGTTACGGAAAATCCTCTAGATGGAAAGGAATGTTGAGAATTTTAGTCGATCGAATGGGAGTTCGTTGGTGATGGTGGGAGATGAGAAGAAGTAGAAGGATCTACTCGATGTGCAAAGGAATAAGATCTATGTGAGTTTTCAAAGGAACGTTGAAGACATGACAATGCCACCATAAATACTTCTACTGTCTTATGGAATCCGATTTTTTGTCAAAGTTGCATCGCGTGTGGATTAATGAAACATCGATTATGAGTTTCCACCTAACTAATCTTTTATTGAAGTTAAAATGCGTTAGGGTTTTAAAGGAGTTTCGTGGAAAACGATAACGATCGGTAACAACCCTATTATTGGAATAAAGATTCGAAGAAACTGAAGAATATTTAAACCCTGACGCAACCCAGGTTGTTGTTGCTGTTGTTGTAGTTTTGCTAGACCCACCACCACAGGGAGGAGGATTCGTAAAGTCTCCAATAAAGAACTTAATATTTTAATGCGATATTTCGTCCGCGTTTGTTAGTCCACCCCTTTCCCCTACACATTATTACTTCGGCCGTTTGGCCCGCATAATAGCTCGAGCACACGTTTGTATTTCATTATAGGATTAAGGAATTACGCTGCCCAGACGTGAACGAATCACATTTCTGCGGCGGTGGATGGACGATGCTTTAAAACTCAGGGTCGCTGAAATAATTATATACGGGAAAGCTTGCATTATATATTTTCGAATTAAATGAATTTTTCCTTTGATATACTTTCTGATCGAATATTTATTAAACGCGATAAAAAAAGAATTTGAAGAACATTGGTTATACCTTTTTTAAGTCTGTCTTCTATGGGTCATTTAGCGAAACGCAAAGGTTAATGATTAATAATTTTTGTTTAAACAATCCTCTGCATAATTGCACACACCCACCCACACATACATATATATTTTTATTTATCAGCTTAACCAGAAAGTAATATCGTCATTTATTTTTCATTGGCACGACTTAGAAGTAAACTTTGATTAGCTGATAAATGATTAAACACAAATATTGATACTCCCAGAAATGATATTACTATCTGGTCCACCTATTAAATAATATATACATAAAACGATAGTCATTCTTGTTGTCCGAAAAGTATAATAATCCCTTACCCTAACTTGAGTATATTTAATCGTCTCTATTTTTCCTTTCTACCATCCTTTCCTCACTTTTACAACGACCACGTGAGCTTACGTGCACGTTACTCCCGCGCTGAGTGTACTCGTTACGCTATGATACAATCAATGAATGACTGAATATACGTGGCGTGACGTGGCACCGTACGTTGACCATGATGACTTATCTTACACTTTCTCCCTTTCGACACTCATTTTTCACGTTACGCTCTAATCTACATTTCTCTTTCTCTCTCTCTGTCACATTCTTCCTATTTTTTATTCTCCCCTTTCATACTCCTTTTTACATTCATTTTGTCGTCGATTATAAAATAACAAAGTCCAACAATAAAATAAAAATACGATACACAACATCGAACATTTCCATTTCTCTCTGGAATACTTTAAACAGTTCAAGAGTATTTATTTAACTTCACGTTTGCTCGTATCGACGAGTAAATGTGTGCACATTGATAAAAATGATTTATTTTTATTTCTTCAATGAGGTTACTAACACTCTTATACGTCATAAGAGTATTCTTGAAATATCATCTCGTGTCAAATATTTCGACGTATCCTTTCATCCCCAGTTTTATCTTTCATATAAAAATACTACGTAACACAATTAAACGTTTCGTATATTGATTTCACTGTTAACTTAACTTCCTACAGGAGAATTCATTCATTTGTATGACCTAGAAAGAAAAAAAATATCACCTAGACGTAGTAGGAGGGAACACGGATAAGATCTTCATTCTAAAAAATCCTTTTTTTCTTTTTTTTTTTTTGTAGAGAAAGGTAGATTTTGTCGCGAGTGATCTCACTAGCTCGTGTCACTAACGCGAATACGTACTCTTTATGTTGGATCTTCGACCGAGTCTCGTTTCGTTTCGTTTCGTTTCGTTTCAAAGCCAGAATGAAAAGCTAGGAGTGAGAAGGGGGTTGGAGGGTGAGAAGGAAGGAGGGAGGAAGGGATAGGAATATACCAGGAAAAGAGAGAACCTACTTTTCTTTTATCCTTACTTTCCCCTTTTGACGTTTTCCTCAACCCCTTTATATTCTTTTTCTTTTTTTACTCCCACCCACCCTCTTACTCCTTTTTTTTTTCCTTTCATCCAGGGCACATTAGCAAGTAGCGTAGTGCAGCGTACGTTCATGAAGGCAGACCTCACGCTACAATGCAATCAATGAATGACGGCGTAGTGGAGTAGCGTGCACGGTGACCGTGATGACTTTTCTTATCTGTCTATCGGTCTCTCAGCTCTTTCTCTCATATTTTTTTTTTCAACACACACACACACACACACGTATACATTCATTAATTTCTCACTCCCATTCTTCTTCCTCTTACTGTACAACCTCTTCCTATCCTCGGTTTTATTTTTTCGTCCTATCCATCGCATATTTGAGAGAGAGAGACAGAGAGAGTATGAGTACTTACTTGCATACGAATCTATATATGTGCATATATATAATATATACATGCTCCTCATCCGGTTCACATTACGCGCAACGTGTATGTACTTAGAGTAAAGTAGATAGAGTACGTAAGAGAGGAATGGAATGAGTAGTATATAACGTTTTACAAATTCTTCGCCGGCGTGCTACTTCTCAACGAGGTCTTAATGAAATTTTCGAGCGAGACAGCTACGTATATATATGTAACGTGTATGCGTGTACGATGAAGGTAGTACGAAAAAGGGGTAAAGAAAGATATAAATAGATAAAAAAAAAAACAACTCCATTTATGAATTCTGCCACACGTGATTTTTATTAACAATAATCTCATTTTTAAATTCAATATCCACATATGTGTATATTCACTCTGCATTCACCGAGTTTAGCCGGGAGCAAGCAGGTTCGCTCTTCCGAAGATTAATTAACAATAAATATGGCAATAAGTGTGTATTTGCTGGAAACTATGAGTAGGTTTGGCAATACACGTTTATAATAACTCGAGAAAAACTCTGTGAGCTTGGTTAGGAAGTTTTGGTGCATCAACCATATAGTCCAGACCTGGCACTAAGCGAGTACCATGTTTTTGCATTGCAAAATTTCTTTAGAAATTTGCATCAAGTAAAGATTGTGAGTTTTTCATCAATAGGTACCAAGACTTCTATGGGATAAGCATTGTGAAGCTACGTTTAAATTGGCAACAAATTATAGAACAAATCGGTGCATATTTAATCTAAATCAGACAATCTGAAAAATGTTAAATAGTCTTGAAGTTCATGTAAAAGTAATAGATTTCTTTTTCCTTAAGCTAATATCTGGATGTAATGTAAGAAAACAAAAGAGAAACAACGTCCTCTTGGCATTAAAATTTGGATAACGAGTAACTACACTCTAGGTACTATAACCCCGTATAAAAGTATATTAGGCAAGCGTAGGCGAGATAGTGAGTTTGAGGGGGTGAAGAGAGAGGGTTGGGGATGGGGTAGGAAGGATAATCGAAAGTTAGGAGGAGTTTGGACGTCGCGGTCGGACGTCGTCGTCCTCTCGCGGCGTCGTCGACTGCTGTGACTATCGATCGGTGTCGCGCGGGCGTCGGCGTCGATGTACACCGGTGGTGGTGGTTCTGGTGCTGGTGGTGATGGTGATGGTGGTGGCGGTGGTGGTGGTGGTGGCGATGCCCGCTCGGTGGTGCCCCCCGCCGGCCGACGCCGACGCCGACTCTGACGCCGACGCCGACGTATCTTCGCGAGCGCGCCTCCACCGACTGTACTAAGAGAGAAAAAGATAAAGAATCATTGAAGGGCGCAGGGTGCAGCGTTCAGAGCAATCGTGGCTACGGTGGAGGAGGAACCGGTAAGGAGAGGAACCGATACTACGATACTACACACCGGTACACCGGTTCTTCTTTACGGTGTTCATACACTGATACGTTAAAACGGATTTATCGTTCGCGATTACTCGTCGAGAGAGAGAAAGGGAGAAAGAGACACCTCTCCCTCGTTACGTCCCTTCCCTTTACCTCTTCTATCCTTTCTCTCCTCCTTCCTCCCTCTTCTTCCTTTTTCGATCGCTCGACCGGACAATCGAGGAGAGTCAGTGCACGACGACCTCGCGAAACGTTTCACCCACGGATACGGGCGTTTTCCTCATCATTTCTCTCATATATCTAAGATTATTATTAGTATTCTTACTACTATTATTATTTATCATGATGATTTCATCACGGTTAATGTCTTACGATACGTTTGTAAGTAGTGTGGGTGGTGGTAGTGAGAAGCCACGCCGGTGGCGGTGCTGGACAAGTGGAAACGTGCCACGTTGGTCAGACATGGATTTCTCCACGATTCTCGAAGGTTATTCGTGGAAACCACATGGACTATTTCGGATGACTTTATTGCGTATTACAGTCTCAATGATCAATCTACTTATCGGAATAACAAGAAAATGATGATTTTTTAACGATGATAAAAATGAATGAGGTTATTTTGTTTTCGGTGGTCAAGTGGAAACGTAAATGCGTTCAATGCCGACATGCATGGCCGCGCGGTTACTTGGAAGGATCTCGGAAAATGGAGATCCTTTTCCTTCCTTTGCCTTATCAAGCTGAAGAAGAAGTAGAAGAAGAAGATGAAGAAGAAGCAGCAGCAGCAGAGAAAAAAGAAGAAGAAGAAGAAGAAGAAGAAGAAGTGGAGCCGAGAAATGAGCGCACCGTTCTTCAAGTCGAAATTCCTCGCTCGGAGGCAGTTAACCGTCTCGTAAATCTCTGACGATCCGTACATACGCGAATATAGGATGTTGCGCTAATATCGTTTATGGCAACAAGGAACAGCAACGTATATATATAAACGATGACCCCGTAGAAAATGTTATCCACGAACATCGTCATTGTTAGTTCTTGAAACGAAGAAACAACACACCACCCCAAGTCTTATCGTGATTTTAAGATTATTGTTATAATACGATGTTCAATGGTGTATTATCTGAAAGTATACGTGGTGCGCGAGTGCTCAAGTTCTTCCCATAGAATATACCGGCGTGAGCATGTTGTTGTGAGAGAGTATCAACCTTATTCAAGATGGATAGAATACGTCAATGGAGGAAAAGGCGTGCAGTTTTTCCGAGCAGTTTAGGTGAGTTCGATGAGTCGAATTAAATCGACGGTAATCGAGCTTTATGTAAATCTCATTTCTTTTTTTCCAATTATTACCTAACTTATCATTTATGTATTATTTTTCTTCGATTTGAGAGAGGATAACTTTTAAAAAGAAAAATGAAGGGTAAAACTTAAGAAAGGTTCGTGAAAGATAATAAATGGTTCAATTTAGTTCTCTTTTCACGTACTTTTATAAAACTCTCCCATAGAGTTTTTCTTTTCCCATAGATTGTACAAAAAGGCGTGAAAACTGACAGGGAATTAGGCGAGGAGATGTTACAAAACGGCACGAAACATCGACAGAAACAAATGTTCTCGTCGCGGCTAATGAAACTGCCTTGAGGGCAAGAGGTAGGAAGCAGAAGAAGAAGAAGAAGAAGAAGAGGGGGGTTTGGTGGGAGGTTGGGTGTGGGTGAAAGGGTGAAAGAGTGAGAGAGTGAGAAAGGGATCAGAGAAAATAGAGAGGCAGCAAAAGGGGTTCACGAAGGATGGGAAAGAGAAAATACCGTTGTGAAGCTCGATAGCGGGAACGAGAAAAAGGGTTGAGGTTGGAGTTGGAGTTAGGGTTGGGGGGTTTAACGATCGGTCATGTGTGTATGTGTCTACTCCCCTCTCTCTCTCTTTTTTTCTCTCTCTTCCTCTCTGTGTATGCGAGAGGACCGCGTGGTCTATATCGCATTGTAGAAACTAGGTTTCCCGAAAGAAAAAAAAAATTTCCGATGCTTTCTATCGATCTATCTTTATTCTCCTCCTCTTCCTCCAACACACACACACCGAGACACATACATATACAAATATTCTCATTTAGGTTCTTATTCGTCTTGACTCACTCTCGTTTATCTTACCTTTCTTTCTTATTTTCCGAAAGTAAACGAGTAGTTAAAGTTAGGAATAAGACATTTTCCCAAGGTAGGGTCGTTATTGAAGTAGGGGAGAGAGAGAGTGAGTTCTTATAATGGTTTGTTATTGATCTATCTCGCCTTCCTTATACAAGACTCCTTTTCTTTCGTCCTTCGTCCTATCGTCCGCGCCAAGGTTGGCGTGGGTGGTGGCCGAAGGGTCGAAGGATCGTCGAAGAGAGAAGAGGGAAGTCACGTTCCCACGCAGAAATTCTTCTACCCCACTCATGCGTTCGTTCCTAACACTGCGTGTACTTATATACTTTTATATATATATACATACTTATATATATACATTCGTGGTAGGGAAAAAGGTATATCCTTTGCTTTTTTACTATCCGCATTTTTTTGCTTGCAAAAGAAAAGGAAGGAGAGAAGAGCCTGTGAAATCTTTCGTGGACACAGTGCTCGGACGAAATAAAAATAAATAAAAGATTATCGAGAAAATATTGGATTGGTGGAAAAAATAATGTCTTATTTTACCATTAAATTGTATCCAAAAAATCCGATATATTTTTTTCCCCTTCACCAACCTAAGAATATTAAAAACAAGGTTTAAAGTAGGTAGAAGGCTGTTGGTTTTATTTGATAACAAAATGTGTTAAGATTTCTTAGAAATACGAGAAAAGGTGGAGGAGTATGAGGAAAAGGGAAGGAAGTAAAGGAGCATGCGCGTATGCGAATTGAATAAAAGGGATTGTGCGTCAGCTAATAAAAAATGTACATCACTGTAGGTAAACCGAAGTCACGCGACTATGCTCGTAAATCAATCAAGGAGAAAACTCAGAGAAGAACAAAATCCAAGGATAGAAAGAGAGAAGAATATCCGACATTGGTTAGCCTAACTGCTGCCAAAGTCCATACGCTTATTACCATCACCATTACCCACCAATCCTAGTATTTTGCCTCACCATTGTTTATCTTTTGCTTTTTCGGACTCTCTTGAACTGCAGGGAAAATAAGTTGCGTTACAAGACTCGACGTTGGTAATTCATTCTACCATAATTACATGCACATGAACGATGTAAACGAGTTTCTTCTTCTGCTGTTGTTTCTGCTGTTTCTGCTGATGCCCCAGCAAGGTTATTCCTGTATTTTTCAGCGGTGAGCAAAACGTAGTAGAAAATCGTGTACCGTAGTGACCGATTCATCGACGTCAGATTTATCCTTGAGTTGATCTCCTTCGTATTCTTGCATTTCAGTTCTATCATACTTCTTTCTCGTTCCATTTTGATCACTGTCGATAACAACACACCCTACTCTTGTTTGACCGAGAAACATATGAACGTTCTTGTTTAAAAATACGTACATATATACATGTATATATGTATTTTATGTATGTATGTACTTTCGGACGAACGGGGAAACGAATAATCTACTTTTTCATTGAGCTTACAAGCGTGTCTTCTTAAATGGATTGAGTCGATTTGACAGATGCCCCGGTTAAGGAACCAAAATAACATCCCGGCTAGATATAAATACTACCCCGAGCTAATCAATTTTGTTTGTAGCCTAAAAAATAAAAGTGTGAGAGAGAGAGAAACTTTGTTTAATCAGTAAACTACTAAGTATTATCTGTTTTTTATTTAAATCATATATTTCTTCATGAAACTACCCTAAGAAAAAAGGTATATTCTCACTTACAATGTATGAAAAAGAAATCTTTAGAAAATTCTTCGTTCACTGTGTAGACAGGGAAACGAGTAATGGAAAGTCTCCTTATGTTTAGCATACCAGTTAAATTATACATGCTAAATGGCATACTCTATCGTAAGTTCTACGATGTATCGGGTCGTAATCCGTGAGTGAACGATCTCAAGATACGAATTTAACTTTGGTTTATAGTCTTTGCATACTATGTGGTCTATACTTTATATAAATTTACCGTAAAGCTAAGGGGGAAAAAAATACTTATGACTTATGTTACAGTCACCTGTTTCTTTTTTTTTATATCGATTTCTCGCTTTGCATTACGAAATGCAAACTTTAGAAGAGGAAGAAGATGGTTGGGTGAGAGAGAAAAAAATATTAGTTGGACCGAATAGTATTATACTACTTATATTTATAAGACTACTTATTTATTTATATGTACTACTTAAAAGTAGATTCTGATTAGCTGATAAATGATTAAAAAAATATTGGTTATGCCCAGAAACGACATTACTTTCCTGTTCAGCTAATACGAAAAGAAAGAGGGATTGAAACGAGTGAAAGTTATATTTCTGCGAAGAAATACTTTCACTATAGTTCGTAATGTTCATTCTTGTTGAGCCTACGTTATTATTAAGGACTATATCCTCGTTATTATTACGTATGTATACTACTATAGATAAGGTCATGAAAATATCATGGTATGATTGTAGAATGTTACTTAGAAAAATCATCGACTTATATTTGTTGATCAAATAACCGATAATACTGAATTATATCTATACAACACTATACTTTGTTACTGTATCCATCGATCGTTGAAAGGGGGATAATAATACTTGGTCATAGTAACCGAAATGAAATACTCTTGGAAAATTGAACGTACCGAGAAGCCTTATCAATTCACCCTTCTTTTTTTTTTGTAAAGGATACTAAGAACACAACCCTTTCTTTGTACGATTAGAAATCGTGTGACGTTGTGAAAATAATATTGCTGGACAAAAAACAATATAAAAGTTCTGGTCACAATTTAATGGGAAAAATGGGGGCATTTCTTTTTCGACCAACCCAATATTTTGGGTACTTTGACGTCATGGTTGAGTTGTGTTAACCTTTTTCTTTTATTTTAAAAAGAAAACGTAACTGATAATGACCTTTTTCGTAACCCTAACTCTCTCTGGAACATACACATACATCTCATTTGAGTTAGAGTACGACATAGTTGGACGATTCTCTCATTTTTCATCTCGACGAAATTAATCTCAAAGTAGGACACTCTCTCATTGTACCTGCAAGTAGGTAACGAAAAAAAAGAAGAAGAAGAAGAAGAAAAAAGAAGAAAACTTCATTATTATAGCACCGGCACGCGACGAGGAGGGAATCGGAGAGAGGGTGGTGTCTCTCCTACCGCTTCGTTTCTTTTAAATTGCAAACATAATTGCTAGGCGCGCAGTGCTGTTCCCTCTCGTTTTCCCTCCTTCGACAAAGTCGTGCGTTTTTTCCCTAAACCTTTCTTTCTCTCTCTCTCTTTCCACGTCGTTTTAATTACTGCTACCAAAGGGGCAAGAAAGGGATGATGGTGGTACAGTGGGAGAGAGGAAGGGAGGTTGAGGATGACTGAGGAGAACCAAGAGAAAAATAAAGGAAGAAAAAAAAAAAGAAAATACTTTGGAAGATAACGTTCGTCCACTTTATCTGGATATCTTTAACAGAAAACGATCGTTTAAAATAGGATCCACTTTCGCGGGACAAAAGGGGCTTTATTACGAGGAGGCTGCTTGCGACAGATGAGAGAAGAGAAAGAGAAGGGGATTGGAGAAAAGGGCTGAGGAAAAGAGAGAGAGAGAGAGAGATCGTTTCTGGAATCGGGACTGGTATCCGATCGATATAATCGGACACCCGGTAGAGTTGGTAGTAGGAAACGAAAATTCGGAATGTAGGACTCGAAAAAAACGAAACAGGAAACTAAAAAACACACGCACACATATGTATATGTATCCTAACGAAAGATAAGTTACCTGATAAGAGTTTTTAAGTAGTACAAAATATAAATAAGTAGACCAAAAGTAATGCTGTTATTAATTTCTGTTTGACACGACTTAAAAGTAGACTTTGATTAGTTTGTAAATGGTAAAACAAATATCGACGTGTCCAGAAACGACAGTACTTAATAATCTACCAAATATATTAGGTGTACCGGAAAGTTCTGTCCACTTCTATAGCAAAGATTTTCGACGTGTAAGAACATGTTTATTTGACTGTAAAGAAAACTTGTATTTTGATTTATACCACAATTAGACAATTTTCTGATAGATCTTGATTGGGTTAGTGGAAAGAAAAAGTGTAGAATTTTTAGTTACAATTATACAATGGGGGAAAAAATCCGACATTATGTGACAATACATCTCTTGATTCAGATTTCTTATTTCATCTCGACCTGCATTCGTGTAAATAAAAAAAGGTGGCGGTAAAATACGAGAAGGGAAGTCTGATAAGGTGGGGAACAGGTGATCGAAGTAGTAGTAGTAGTAATAGTAGTAGTGGTAGTAGTTAGTGGTAGTAAATAAGAGAGAATTCGTAGGTTTCCCGTAGGCGAGGGGTGTGGTGTTGGAGAGAATGGTAGGTGGGTGGATGGGTGGAGGTCTTGGTGTGGTTGAGAGCACGTCGTCTTCTTGCTCGTATTGGTGTCGTTGATCTCTCGCGGTCGTAGAACTGTTCGGTGACCGTCTGGATATACGGGGTGCGAAGAAGTATCCTCCAGGTTTCCTCGACTTCGATCCAGACGGCTACGCAAGCTCTGCGAGTGAAAGGAAAGGAAGGAAGGAAGGAAGGAAGGAAGGAAGGAAGGAAGGAAGGAAGGAAGGAAGGAAGGAAGGAAGGAAAGAAAGACGGACGGATAGATGGACGGATGGGCAGAAGAACGGAAGGAAGGAAGGAAGGAAGCAAAAGGGGTGCACGCATGACCCTGAACCTAACCACCGCGCCATCCTGTACAGGGGTGCGAAGCATGGAAAAGGATAGGAGAAAGGGAGGAGAGTCAAAGAGTGAGAGAGAGAAAGAGAGAGAAAAGGACAACTAAAGGGGAAGAAGGGGAAATTACACGCATACATACAGCACCACGCACGCGGACTCATACAGATACGTCGTACACTTTAGGGGTGGATTGGAAGAGAACGAAGATAGAGAGAGAAAGAAAGAGAGAGTGAGAAAGAGAGAGGGACTCCGCCGAGGAGAGAGTACAGTCCTCGGGATCAATACTCCCGCGTCTTGCGATCATTCATCTTGCCACGCCCCTCTGCTCACTCCACACACACACATACACACACAGATGCTCACGCACCTACTCTCTCCTTTTCTCATACACACACATACACACTGTTAATGCGCATAGCCTTGGTGGTTTTCTCGCACGGTTTCTCTCTCTCACTCTTTCTCATTCTCTTTTTTTCTTTTCGCATTTGGTTTTTCTCTCTTTCTTTCTCTCTTTCTTTCTCTCTCTCTCACTTATGTACGCACGTACGCACGAATATAGACACTGCCTCTTTCTTCGCCGCCATCTTCATCCCTCCGACTCGGTACACCCCTCGTCGTTTGGCGCCCAATCGTGGCGTGTCCATTACGAATACACCGGAGCCTAGGGTGGGTATAAGGAAGAGGAGGGCTAAGAGGGAGGAAAGGGAAAGTCTGAAGGGCAGAACGAAAGAGATAGCAAGGGCGTACGTAATACAGAACGGCGTAGCTTGCTGGCTGGAAGAGGGGTGCAATGGGGGTGGTAGTCGTAGTGGTAGTAGTAGTAGTAGTAGTAATAGTAGGAGGAGGTTAAACTGTTTAGCAAGCACGTACTAGCGCGTACACACACACACACACACACACACTCATCCGTCTTCTCACTTAGCGTACTTTTGCTACCCGGAATAACGCGGTACTACGACTGCACGTGATTCTAATGAATTTCTGATACCGTCAACCAATCCATTTTCTATTGTCTCCTTCTTTATTTAACCTTGAAAGAGAGAAAGAGAGAGAAATAAATGGGGTAGGATAAGAATAAGAAAGAAGATCCGGAGGAGGACTGAAGGACGAAAGTGGCGGACGCTTGCGGGGGATGAACTCGGCTACTTGGAAGGGTGGGCTCAAATAGGAACGAAAAAGAATGATGGGGGGGGGGGGGGAAAAGAGAGTAGGGTGGATGCCCGCTCCAGATAGAAGGACTCGTTCTGCCAATAGGACGAACGGTCGATCATACCCGATCTGATTGAGCGGTCCGATAAAAGAGAGTCTGCAATCTGACGGACCGAAAGTCTCTCTCTCTTCAAGATCGATATATTATCTCTTCCGTATTTCTGCTTGGGTTCTTCTTATTCCTCCTTTTCCACCACCTCCTCATCCTACTTTTCCTCCTTACTATACCCGTCTCTTTCTATTTTCGCAAGTCCTTCTGCTTTCTTCGGAACAGGCTGCCCCGCCACACGGCGGTGGCTCTTGTCCAAAATCTTTTCCCGTCTATCGTCCAATACAGATCGAATGTGAAGGATTGGTGGGGAGGGTTGGATTCAGGGTGGTACGAGTGAGAAACCATCACTAGACGAAAGTAAGAGAATATCTTATCTAAGTCAACTTATTTAAGAACTTTAGAAAGAATGAGTTACTGTATATTGAATCTCGTCACACCTCGTATGGGTTGAGGGTATTTCTCACGGCACGAAGCGAAGATCATTCTTGGTAACGTGATTTAAAAATCATGGACATCTATCTTTGGTTTCTAAGTATGAGTAAATTAAGATGCATCAAGGTTTTTCCAAACGATAGTCTCTCGTAACTGCACACCGAACTCTGGTATCCTTCTTTCTCTGTGTTGTTAGAAAACACTCATTCGTAAGGATCGTGACAAGGTAATAAAAGCTCAGGTTACTCGTCAAAGCGTGAATTTTTATTAACGTTGATGATTTTCACAAGGAAAACAACAAGTTCCGCGGTCTTCTAACCGGTGTGATGATGGGCAGAGAGGAGGGTTTGATAAAACTGCACATGCAACTCACGTACAATTCCACATAAATATACGTAAGAGAGTTAGGCGTAAGAAGTGTTTACTTACTCTTATATTCCTCTCTTCTATTCTTTCCTCTTCTTTCTTACTTTGCTCTACCAATGAGAATGCAGAATATTTTGTCTGCTATAAACAGGCCTCACGTACGTAGTCGTACTTATCGTTTACTGGAACGTTCTATCTAAGCGGGACACAGAATTACTAATGCTCACCTTTCCTTTTTTTTTCCGAACCGAAAAAAAATGCACTGAACGAAGGAGACGAAAGAGAGGAGGGCTGTGTTTGTGTGTGTGTGTGTGTGTTTAAGTAAAGAAAAGTAAAAGAGGAAATTAGAGTTAAGAGGGATGTAAAGATCGTGAGAAAAATAAAAGAAAAGTTTGTATTGTCGGGTCGAGGAAAGACTGGAAAAAAAAGGGTGAAGAGTTGAAGAGAGTTGAGGAAAAAGTTGAGGAGATGTTAGAAAATATGTTAGGTTTTTAAAAAGACTGGAATTATTCGAGTTTCTATCTCGTCCTTGCCATAGATCATTGCCTTTACGCTTATTATTAGTTCATTTTCTTGGTTCTTGTCGAATGATATTGCTGATAAGAACAAAAAGAGAAATTACTAGTAGTAAGAAACGAAATTAGGACACCACGAAAGAAAACTAAGTAGTACATCGCGAAATTATCCATCCTCCTACTCGAAAATCCTTGATTATCTTTTTATTCAAATAAGAACAAGTGAGATAGAAATGTTATAAAATTTATTATTCTTGTTTATGTGCAGCAATGAAGGCAGAGTGTGTCAGAGAGCTCTGGGAAGAGTCTGGGGATGAAGGTGACAATAACGGAGGACAGTTTGAACACCTCTACCAACTGGCGAAGATTCGGCATTATGCTAATTCTGACACCACCTTCAGTCGGTGAGTAACTAACTGATTTTGACAACCATCATAAACTATTTCTCAACCCCGTTATCATCCCTTGAATTATTATTACAACGACGTTCTTTACCTGCTTTTCTTGTATCCTGTAAATATATATACGGAAAAATTTGAGGTGTGGCCGTATAAAAATTATTGCAAGAAAGTGCACTTTTTGGATTACTCGTCAACGCTTTTATCTCTCCTATTTATTTATTTTTTTTCTATTTAAAATGCTATTTTGTTTGCGTTGACAAATTTCAGTACATTAAAAAGCTCAGAATTTCCTCGGTGCACGTTGAATCATTTTTATGTTTCTCTTTTTTCTCTCTTTTCTTTTTATCGTAGATGACAGAGACCGTGTTAATGGAGTTCTCGTTGATTTTCTGAGAAAAAACAACGAGATATTTCATATTCTTCTATCGTACGATCCTCTCCAAAAAGAAGAAGAAAGAAAAAGGAAGGGAAAAACGAACGAAAATTCGTAAATGCGTGTACGGTGTGTTTTTAAGGGCACGTGTTTTAAATAAAAACCTGGTCCATAAATGTTCGAAGATAGTACCAGCTATACTTTCAAGTTGTCAAGGTTATTCTTTTTAGCTAGCAAAGAGAGGAAGATCACCTCAATTTTACTTTACTTTTCTTGCTTTTTAGACTTTCAAGTATTCTTCGACTCGAAATCGTTTCACATTGTTGTACAAAGTTTCTCAAACTTTAACTACTTCTTATGTTTCTCTATCTTTTGTTTTCTTTTACTCTTGTTTTTCTTCTGTCTCCATCACGAAACAACCAAAGATGTCGAAGGAATCAATTCGCAAGTTTTAAAACGTTCGATGAATAGGAGGAAAGACTTATATTTTTACATTTTTATATTTTACAGGATTAAACCCGATTAATACAAAAATACAAAATACAATTATAAGATGTATGTTTGTAATACAAATAACAATAAAGGATAATTTCATTGAAGGAATATTGATTGAAAGATAGGAAATGTGATCAAAAAGTAAGGCAACTATTTGAATTTCGTGGGATACCTTCAATCGATTTTCATTTAATTTTGTTTTTCTTAGGTTGGTACACTCGTAGTGAACATATGTTCACAGTTTCAGCTGTGTAGTATTTTTTGTTTCTTAGTTAAAGGTATAAAGATTAGAAGTGTTCTGCGTTTTCAGCGATTTGGATGATTTTCTGTTGTCGAAAAAATGACAATTAAATTGACAATCAAAATGTAATCGAATTATATTAATAAATCTAAACAATAATTTAAATAATAATAATTCTTCATACATAAATATAAAAAATAAATTGAATAGTCGTGTTCAGGTTTCTGTTAAAAATTTCAGTTTACTTCTTAAAGTTCTAAGATGATCTTGTTGAACCTTGCGATCCTAAATGATGGAAACAGGACTACAGCATTTAGATTTATTTTCTTAACACAGACAGGACCTTTTTTTCTTTTATGTAAGTGTAAGTTGGATAGGACGAGAGACCTATTAGGAACCATCCTTCCAATCCTCTTTGAACGAGAGACTATGAACAGAGGAGCAATGCCAGAGAACCAATGGACGTTATAAAAAAAGAAAGAAATAAAAACAAAAAAAAGAAGAAGAAGAAGAAAAAGTAGCGCACAGTATAGTTATCTACCATCGTGTCGTGTGTGCGGGGAAAGAAGCCCGTTACGAATCGGACGTGGCAGAGCCCAGCCAAATATACAACAGTGCGTCAGCGTCGCGGCGCGCGGCGTCGCGTCCTCCCTTCCTGCACCAACTGCTGCTGCTGCTGCTGGTGCTGATGTTACTGCCGGTCGCCTCGTTTGAGGTCAACGTCATCCACCTTTCTTTCTCTCTTTCCATCCACATGTAATCTCTTCTTCGTCTTCTTTCTCGATGTTTCTAATTTTTCTAAATCTCTTTTACTCTCCCTTGTTTAAAAATTTCAAACAAAAAATCAAATAAGGACAGGGTAATACAAAACAGGAATCATTTTTTTGAAGTATTCGATAGATGTATTATTTTTTAAAAAAATAATAGCTTATGTTTATACGGAGAGTATAATTAAATGTTGTTTGTGATTAATTTTCAAACTGTGTCTTTCTTTTAAAAAATTTCAAACCTTAATAAAGAAGGGACAGGTAAAATAATAAAACACGAATCGTTCTTTTAGAGAAATAATAATATCGTAGATTTGTTTATGTTAAAGGTATTATACAATTTAGAAAATGGTTGCAATAAATGTTTGAAACTTATGGTCGTCGCATTCCATAGGTCGCTTTCCTTTCCGCAGGTGTCGAGAAGCCTTAAACCATGTAATTAAAAGCGTCTTTCGTAACCGCACTCTTGGATGGTTTCCTATTACCCTTTTCTCGAGTAGGAGTAGTACGAGGAGGGGGAAAAGAAGAATAAGATATACCATGCATGCGAATTATGTACTCTTATAGGATTCGTGGTAATTTATTCTTCTTGGTTTAAAAAAGGTGACAGGAAAGAAAAAAATGGACGTTCATCGTTTCACGTAAACCCTATTTCTTATTTTCTTATTTTTTTTCTTGTTCCTATTGGTGTATGAGAAAAGATAAAGGAGGAAGAGGAGAAGACAATTTTGATAGATGCGAACCAGTCGAATACGTTTTTGGCGCCAGGGCGCACGCGTTTTCCACGAAATACGAGGTGCGTCAAGTATTTTGGAATACCGGGACGGGGATTACGAAGAAGAAGAAGAGAGAGAAACGACGCGTCCGGCTGCAGAGACGAAACAAAATACTGCTAAAATTAATCCACACCTTCAGGTCACGTCTGCTACAAGTCTAGACGACTATGAGAACGCCTAAGAGGATCGTTCGTTGACGACTACGACGACGTTGACGATGTATAATCGCTGAAAATGGATCGAAAAGCGTGGGCATCGTTTAAACAAAATTTTAACTACGATGGTTCCTTTCAAAAGACATTGTATTTCTAGCAAAGCACTCGTCTGACCCAACTAAAGGGACTTTGGAGTCCCCAAATATACTTTGTCCCAAAATAAACTTTGAAGTTTATTTATTATTTCAGGGTATTAATTTATCCTACAAAAATTTCTCTAAAGTTTTCTGTTGAAATGACACAAGATATCTAATCAAATTATGGTACAGTTTCTAAGATAAAATAAAAATATATCCAATTCAGAATTCATTTAATGTTAAAATGCAATTCTCGTTCTATTATGAACTATTTGACGATTGATAATAACGTGAGTGTAGAATTTTCCAAAGAAAATTGTCTATTACCGCATTAACTGCGAGAGAAGAAATGGATTATACGACTTGTTTCCTGAAACATATTATTTCGTCAGATTCCTTGGAAGAATAATAACCACTAACTGCGTTGTAGTATGCGATCATTGATATATTTATATTTTAGATGGACAATCTAGGGGAAAAAATAAAAGATATATATCTTCTAGATGCCAAGAAATTTAATGCATTTCGTTGAACGCATAACACAACAAAAATAGTTTTCTTATAGTTTGATTTTCTAAGAAATCAGAATAGGAATTGTATTGATTTCTGCACCTATTCAGAGGTTTGAAAGAGACAAACATGATGTTTGATAAATATCAAATTTATTCTACTTTACTTAAAAGTGAAATGTTATAAAGTTTTCCAAATATATTCATCGATAAAATATTTTAAACAAGGGAGATTCGATATTAGAAAAAGATGCGTGCAGTTATACGATGACTCGTAGTCAATTAAGTTTATCCAGTACTCTTATTCTCGTCATTCTCGTGGAGATTTAGGACTCTTTTTCCAGTCTATGAGAACTAAGAGAAGAAGAGAGGATAATACGAACATTGTTCGTTGTACACGCAGCCTTAGACCAGATGGCACAATTTTCCGATTGTCATCCTGCTTTTTCATTCGGTATTGCCCTGCTATAGTTGTTACCGCTTTCAGCTTATGGGATAGACGACTACTCTCCAAAGGGGATGAGGAGGAATAGGCAGCCAAACAAATGCGAGGTCAGTGTATCGGATATATTCACAACGGTACGGGGGTGTATTTTCAACGTTGCCTTTTGCGATGAAAAGAATTTTCATCGTTTTCAAAACGACCAATCGTGCGTGGATTTATCGTCCAACAACAACAACAACAACAACAACTACTACTATAACAAAAATCCTCTTTATTTCGATCATGGTACGGGGAAAGGGATGATAGGAGAGGGTAGAGGGTTATTGTTGAATTGACAATTTCGTTAGTTCTCAAGTACCTGTGTGTAAGGTTTTATATCGGGGCTTCTATCGTATCGGATCTTGCTGCCTGGTAGTGGTCGTTGTATCCTAGGGTTGATGAATAAATTATGAATCGAGGTTGATGCATTCGATTGGACACGACTGTAATCGCCATATTTTTTTTTCTCTTTCTCTCTCTCTCTTTCTCTCTTTCTCACACATACAAACACTGTTGCAACTTATGAGCGTGGCGTAAAGTCATTGCGGTTCCTCGAGTAAAAGTAGCGGGTATCATAAACGTTCGCAATAAAAAAAAACTGGCTATCGTTCTCAAAGTCACGAGTATAACTCATGCTACTGGTAACAGCACAATATGACATGATGGCCGATGGCACCACGACGTCGTCGTCGTCGTCGTCGTAGTCGTCGTAGGTTTCGTGTTTTTTAACCCACGACTAGGAATAATCGTCACCACGATATTTGCCGATAAAAACGCAGTTATATTGCGTACATGCAAATCGAGAACGAAAGCCCCCTTCCTCTCCCGAATAATTGTACTTTTCTGACACTGCTAGAATATAAAGAGAGAATATTTATCGTAATTATCCTTATCGGAAATTTCATATACATCTAACGATTACTTTTGTTAATAATTTTTATCGAATATTAATCGATATTTAAATGAATCTACTTTTCTTTTCTTATTAATTATTTAATATATTATATTAAATTCTATAACTGATTAATTAAAAAATGCTAAACGAATATTGATATACCCAAAAACGACATTACTTTCTGGTTCACCAAATATATATAATTATATAAATAAATTATTATATTGAGAAATATATAAATCAAAATTGATCTTTAGAAAAATATAAAACGTTAATCTGTTTCGAAGAATATGTCAGCGATTAAAAATTTGAAATTAATTTTATTATTAACACGTGTGTTTAATTTTTATTTTAAAACATGTTAAATAGTCAATACATACTCAATGTATAAGAAAGATAGACGAAAGTGTATGTAAAAGTAATGTGAGACAAAACATTATCTGATGTTTACATCTCTCAGCGAAATTCTAAGAAATTTGCCATACGAAACATTCCCCCATACACGGTCTAGGCAAGCGCGTTAGACTGTTTTGTTTATGTTTTTCTCTCTCTCACTCCTCGGTCGGTTGCTAATATTCTATCAACGAAGAATTTGTATTTAACCTTCGTGTATCTTCGGTAACTATCGAATGTCTTCGTAGCTACTTTTCATAATAATCGACAGTCTTCATCGAGCGTCGGAAGGAATAACAAGGATATTAGATAAAGTACGTCATTTATTTCGTGTCGCTTATACGTGTGTGATTTTTAACATTCCTATGCAAGTTATATGCATATGTGAGAGTGTGTGTGTGTAGTGCAGAAGAGTGATAGGTGCATACATGGATACCTGCAGTTATGGAAATGGATTTGGAGCATTGGATACAAGGATAAAGTAAATCTTAAGTAAGCATACATTTTAAACTTCTAAACATTTCACCGCACGTGATTAGATTTTCAATAAGACATAATATTCAATAACAGATTTAATTAGGTTATCGTAATGTATTTTAGAATTCTTTTTAATCGAACACTGTATGCTACACGTTCATAATTGGCAAGAATAACTTTTATTAAATTCACAAATATGCATTTAAACTATTGAAAAGGTTTGAAATATAATCACGTGTCAGATTAATTTCATAATAATTCGTAATCGACTACATTTACATCAAGTGACAGTTTGTTTCTTTTATACACGTTTTAAACACTTTATTTTGTATTTTTTTTAATACAAATTCGTTTTGACTTGCTGCCTGAACACACTCACACATGCAACACTGTATATACACGTCTATAATTTGCACAAATAATTTTTATTAAATTCACAAATATACAGTATTATTACTGGAAGATTTTAAAATATAATCACGTGTCAGATTTATTTTATAATGATTACTAATCGACTACATCTACATTAAGTGACAGTTTGTTTCTTTTATATATGTTTTAAACACTTTATTTTGTATTTGTTTTTATACAAACTCGTCTTGACTTACAGTTTAATCCCACACACACATCCAAGCATTCTTTGTTCATTTGTTTTATATCAAACGCACGTCTTCACTCAAGTATCGTTATTTAAAATATTTATTAAATCGTTTTCGCAAATATTCCCAATCTGATTTTTGTTTTAAAAATATAATTTCGCATAAATGCAAACGAGGAAGCGTTTGAGGATATAAAAAGGAGATCGTACGTATATCGTTTCTTTACCATCAACGGAAGAAAGAAAATTCAAATGCACGGTGTCGAACGATCGTTAAACGCTTAACGACTACTCCGTGCCTTCGTCGTTTCCGGCAGACATTTTAAGCCAAGTTTCTCGTATCTTCTTCTATCGATAGCCACCTTCGTTCGAACTTTCAAAAATATAAAAAAAGAAACTCTTCTCTGCATTTCTCTTTTTCTCTCGAACAATTCTTCCCAAAACTCTGATCATTTCGCAAATTTATTCAACACAGCCTTATAATTTTTTTATTATTTCTCTCTCTAATGTTGGAATTTTTTAATCATACTCCTCACATATTCAGCATTTGTTCATAAACAAACAAAAATTGCTAATCACATTTCCAGCTAGATTTTAAACTATTTTTCACACCAATACTTCTTCCAAATTTTAGTATTTTGTGACATATTCATCCTTTCATGTTAGACGAATGAATTAATCAAGAATGACTCGATTTAAAATCATTCACAGAAATTGAATATCGTTGAACAATGAAGAAACCCTCCGTTTAAACTTGAATCAACTTAACATCAACTTCTATTTAAGGTATATAAAGTTTATAAGAGAAGTGAGGGGATTGTATTTCCTATCTTAGGCAGATCTCCAATTATATTTTGGGAAAAATTCAAGAGTAATCCCAGAGGCGTTATATCCGGGGGAATGGGAACAGGGCACGTGCCCTTTTCATCCCTCACAGCCATCTGTTCTTCTCATTTTTCCAACCTTTCCACCCTCTAAGTCGAAATCGTGTTAATAACAACTGTAAGGAGACTATGTCGATTTCGTAGAAACGTGTTGGTTCGCGATGTGAACCACTATTTTCTTTCTCTTTCTCTCTCTCTCTTTCTCTCTTTATACCTGCATCTGCCACGGAAAATGGTCATTAGGGAACCCTCTGCTCATTATAACGTCGCGATAATACCGTTTCCTACGTCTAAAACTCGAAACACGAGGAACATTGCTAGCATGAAACAATCGGTCCACTACCACCACCACCACCATCGTCCTCCTGTGTAGAAAGTTTTAATAATGCGGTTGGTCCATCGATTACTCTCCTTTCGTACATTGCTAACCTCGAGTCTCATTGTCCACGTTCTCTCGTCGTCCTTTGCCGAATCGCACCGAACGAGGATCCTCTTTTGGTAGAGGTGATGGATAAACAGACAGACGTTTTACGGTGTCACTCGAGTTTCATGCTTTCCTAATTGCTTAAACACGAAGGGTTAGATTATCTCGTGAAAACTTTGTAAATTAATCACGTGGGGGAAAGGGAACTCGGATTAGTAGTCCGAATTTAATTCTTTTCTTTTACCCCTCTTTTGTCTCTACCTCACTTCTTCTCTCATCGAATTATTTGGAATGTATCAGTCATTTATTTTTATTTCTTTTTCTATTTCGGTGACACGTTTCGTCTAAGAAAAATTAAATACGTCTATGCAAAGTAACTTTGAAATTTTGCAAGCACAATCAACATTTTAATGTGCGTTATCAGCTTTTATAAAAACGAGTTAGTTTTCTATATCTGATTTTCTGTATTCAAAACCACTTTCGTTTGGAAAATTTGGAATATCTCAGCTTCTGATTGAGGTACAGAAATCGTTTTACACTTAATTCAGGGTAGCTTGACTGATCGTGCCTTGTTTAAGTCGATCCTTATATGTGTCGTACTTTGTTTAAGTTGTACCTGAACATAGGTCTACACCTTGTTTAAGTCGTACCTTATTTAAGTGAACATCTGAACAGAACGGTAAAGTTCATGGCAAGGAGTTAGAGACAGAAGACAGAGGCCTAAAAGTAACAGAAGCAGCAACAAGAGAGGAAGATAGACAGAGAGAGAGAGACCATCAGCAACTTCGCTTCAAACAGTGGCAGCAGTCGGCTTTTAGTCTTCTGCTCTTCGAACTTTCCGCTTTGTCTGTTGCTCTCGGGTCTCATCGTCAGGGCCGTACACCATGTCGATAAATGCTATCCTCTTGTTATACGATTAAATGGTTTTCCGATAAAATTGGAAAACTGGCAAGATCAATGACCACTTTCTTTGCATCGAATGATCAGAATATAATCTTGAGATTTTATTTGATTTTATACATTGAAAAACGCTAAACGAATATTAGCTTTGAACTTCTTTAATGCTTTTATACTCTCCATTATTATTATTGTTATTATCATCATAGAAGATGATTCATTTCAGTCTGATTTATTATTCGATTTACACTCGAGTTAAAAAAAAAAGGGGAATAGCGATTTATTAAATATTATTTCTTTTGACTTTCCGTCAGTACATCGAGATACGAATTCGCGATTCGAAGAGAAAGGGGAACTAGAGGAGGGATTGGAGGGGAAAGAAATAGTGAAAAGAAGAATCCTGAAGGGTGTTCTAACTGCGGCAGCACTGCATCTCCTTTTTTCTCGACGAGTAGCAGCAGCAGCATCGGCATTGCCGGGACTAGTAATCCGTGTGTGCATTTACGACCCTAACCGCGCGACGAGGAGCATACATACGTGTGTCCGTGAAAAGGCAGGTGTGTACACTCGATGGGGAGAAACGAGACCTATCCGCGGGCAGGGTAGGGTAGGGAGAGAGAAAGAGAGAGAGAGGAAAGGGGAAAGAAAAAAAGAGAGAAAGAGAGAAGTATAGCGCGTGCCGCCGTCCGTCGACCATCCGGAGGCCAGGTGTGTAGCCTTTTATCCATTTTACTCGCGTTTGTTACCCTCGAACCTACGATTCCGATGCACCCTCTGGGTCCCGTTTCTGGGGCGCCCCTTCTTCGTCCATTGCGGATGAACAAAAAAAAAATATATATGTATATACCTATGTATGTATTTATATGCAGCTCTATATTTCTATTTTTCTTCTCAGTTTATCGAACGTATGTGAATGTGTGTTTAGATATTTCGTCATGTTGCAACAATCATCGATTTAGATCGAAACTGTAACTAATTTTTCCTAATAGATTTTGATTATACGTTGTATAGGAAATGACGGATCATTGATTTATCGAAAACAATCAAAGATATCTAAAATATATTTTTTTATATTATTCTTATACCCACTGGGACGAGCAGAGAGAGAGAAGAGAGACGCCATGTTGTAGAAATAAATTTCATTGGAAGACCGTACGAAATGAGTACCACCTGGAATTCCAAAAATCCATCCCAGCTGTCGAGTCTGCCGATCAACAACGAGTCCAAACTTGTCGAGAGGGGTTAAAAGAGAAACCGGAGGGATGATGAAGTGAAAGAAAGAGAGAGAGAACCCTAGGCGAGACGATAGGGTACCATTCCCTTCGTCTCTCTTTTACATCTCTCAATCCTTCGAAAAGGGCACACGCCCACGCGGAAATGACGCCCGCCCCGGAATAATCTCGCAAGTTCTTCCCCGGTAACGACCTTCTCGTTTGGGGGTGTATAACGTTTTCCGATTTTCTTCTCAAATCGATGTTTCAGCTTCTTTTTTTTTTTGTTATAAAGAAAGGATGATGAATTAAGAAGCATTCAAGTATCTTCTAAGAATAATCAAAGAGACAAGTTTTGAAAACACATTGAACAAGGAATACATACGAACAGCAACAGCAACAGCAGATGTTTGTCTCGGTTTAAACACGCAAGGGGTGCTAGAAATGTCAAACCATCCTTAAGAAGATCCCTTCGGTGCCGATCGTTTTAATCCCTTCGCCGGTTTTCTTTTTCTTCTTCTTCTTCTTCTTCTTCTTTTTTTCTCTACGTTTCTTTTCTCCCCTTTCGCAAACTAAAACCGATCAAAGAAAGAATATAAACGAAAATTCTCGTCTACTTGGTTTCTTCTGTCACACGAAAGATGAGAGGACTCGTTCTAAGTCGTCTAGGCCGACGATTTTTCAGTGGTTATCTCGTCAGTGGTATATTCATTGAACGAGACAACGTTAAATAATAACTGCCAGGGGGAGAGAGAAAAGGTGGGAGAGAACCAACGACAACAACGATGACGGCAACCTTTTGACGGGTATTAAACGTGACGATGGCCTAAGTGTTCCTTCCCAGTCACTTCTTCTTCTTCTTCTTCTTCTTCTTCCATTTTCACCCTTGCAATAGCTTTTCCTCTCGAGCCAGTGGTATCGTTTCAAAGCCAAAGACGAAACATGAAAAATAGTGAGTCATTATTTTACAGGGAAAGAATGATTTTTTTCCAGAAAATGGGATATTTCAGATCACTTTGACTTTTCTTTATTTGATATCGAACAAAGTGGTCTAATGTCTGATGTTTTAAACCGATGAAACCTCTTTAAAAAGTCACCCGGTCTACAAAAGAGTTTGGAGGAGGAGGAAGAGGACTCGTCGTTGTTGTTGGGTCGTTTGACGTTTCTCCTTGGTAAGCTCTGTGGGTTCTTCGGAGAAAGACGAAGGAGCGACCAATTATCGTGTTACGACGCGGGGCTCGTGTTAAGCCTGGTAACTGAATATATCTCTCTGCCCAATAGCCGTCAAACGCTCGACAACGATCGAATTTGTCCAGTCAGGCGTGCCACTCTTCTCTCTCTCTTTCTCTCTCTCTTGTTCCACTATCTCTTTCTCTCTTTTCCTCTTATTTGTTCGTTCGCCACCCTGCTGCCAAAATATATCAGTACCATGGGTTCTCAATTTGAACATCACGTTAAGCTATCGTCAATTGATTTCTCGTTCAAATAGAAACCCAATTTTCAATGACCATCGTTTAATATGTACATGTGTATGTGTGTGTCTGTGTATATCTGCGAAGGAAAGGAAGAGCAATTTCATTCCTCTTATTTTTCTCTATGATTATGCAGTTGAATTCATCTTCATTCGTCTTTCCTTGCTAAGATAGACAACAATGACAACCGCTAACTAGCAGCAAACCTTCCGACCACTTTTGGCACCGTTTGCGTTAGCCAGAGAAAGAACTTTAGTGTCTTCGTTTAACACACGTCTCGACTTTGCTTAGACTTTGAACCTTAGGTTATTTGAGCAGCTGTCACGTTCCCTTTTTCACGTATGAGATGCATCCTACGTTTCCGATTTTTTTTTTTCATACTTTGGATGGTAAATCGAACGGAAGGAAGGAATGGAGGATCACTTTTCTGGTTGAAAAATATTTTTAAAATTGTTTCTTGCACAATTTCTAATCATGTTGATGGTGGTCATCATCATTATTTAATAAATTCAATAAAAGTAGGAATATAAAAGGAAAAAGGAGAATGCACAGGTTCCTTTATTTCTTGTCGGTTCCAGGTGCTCAGCAGCAGGAATATTAAAAGTCAGGTTCGTTTCATTATCGGGTCAGCCATATAACAGACATCGTTGGTGGTGGTGGTGGTAGTGGTAGACCCAAGACGGTGGTACACGGCTCCCTTCTGCCGTTCTGTGCGTTAGTCGACATTACCAAAGCATCGTTGAGGCATCACCACCATCCAACGATGCTTTGCAGCGCAGTGGTTCAGAAGCAGCTGCAACTTAGCCAGAGATACAGCTTAGATCGTCATGGCACGAGCCTTCCTGACATGTGCTTCCTACGATTTCCCCCCTTAACCTCCCCAACCTCCTCCCCCAGACCCTTAACATCCTTCCTCCTTCTTCCCTTCTTCTTAATTCGTCTTTCCTCTTTTTTTTTCTGTGTCGACAACTCTAAGAAGAACAGGGATAGAAGTTTCTTTTGCTGATGAGATAGAAGAGAAGAGAAAGACTTAACTTTTGAAAGAAATATTTACCAAATTAGGATGGAATTTTTGATAACTTCGTCATTATCGATTTCTTTATTATCATAAACTATCATAAGTTCAATTAAATCGTTCTCATCCAAAAGGGCTTTCTAGCATCGATTCTTCGATGTCAGATGTTTGCAGGTTGTTAAAACAAACCATGAAGTAAACCAAGTCACTCATACGTGTTTGGACTTAAACAATCTTCTGACTACACTGTCAAAATTAGAATAAAAAAAAATATTTTTACAATTCGTGCTGGAACAAAAAACTCGTATAAAAATGCATATTGGTGAACGGTGTAAAAAGGAGAGTTGGCTGTATTAAATTGATTATTTTTCACCGAATAATACGAAGTTTCAATTTTATTTTGTGTACAGGCTACGTGTATATCTTTCTTTTTTATTTATTAAGAATAAATGAATGCAATATTATTCTATACTTATCATACGGTGGAATACATCTGGCAATCTTACATTTGGAGAGAAGCAATTATGATTATCGATGACGATAGGGGTAGACGGTGTCTGTCTTTCGTCTAGTCATTTTGAAACACTTTGATATCTGACTGTCGAAGGTATCGATGCATTCGCAATGGCATTGCTCATCACTTATATGACAGCTGCACTTTACTCAATTTTTTTCGTATCACTCGTATTACGTGCAAAGAACCTACAGCCAAGTTATAATTAATATAATATGAAATTATATAAACGGTAAATAATTGTTGAACATTTTCTCCATTTAAGTGTGTATTATTCCCCTCATGGTATTAAAAAAAAAAAGATTAATTATGGGAGAAAAAGAATGGTTGAGTTAATACTTAGTTGCATCAGAATTGCACTTTGATAGGAAGTTTGTATTTTTGTTTCATTTACATCATACATTTATTGCATTATTATATTTTCATTTAATATTTGAAGGTATTTAAATGTTTAGATTTGACCATGATACTCTTGCTCTCCTCTCCCCCTCTACCTTTACCATATTTCTCAAGGATTCAATTATATCAGTTACGTATAAACGTTTCAGTGGCTTCATAGAATAAACGCCTACGCGACATAGATATTATTAAAACAGTATCTTTTCGCATCAAAACGATATTAATTTACAAAGCGGATAATTCTACAATCCCCATAGTATCACCACTCTTTCCTAAATATTTCATTTATTTTCGATAAATATTGTGTTAGATTTATACGTGTATGCACGCACATGCATATAGAATACGATTTCCTATACGTGACGTATTGATTACGAGAATTAAATTCGAGATAAATAGAATTAATCCCCACCTAAAATCAGGTAAACAAATTTCAATAAAATAACTTTCACAGATGACATCGAGCCAATTTAACATTGGAGTTCGAAGACAACAGTACAATCAATCTAATTTCCTTGAATTTTGATTAGAATATTTATTCCCAAAATAAACCTTCCTTCGATAATTTTGTTCAATTTTATTCTTAAATCGAATCTTCAACTCGAATTCATTTCATATCAACCGAACATTGCACACGAGGTTTATCTCGGTTAACAAATGTTCGGATGACAACTATCACGTTACCTAATTCATAACGATTAGAATGATACGTATGCCCTGAACGAATACAATGGGATTGACGCAACGGGAAAATTGAGTTCCCTTTTTATTTATTATCATCATTATTATTATTATTTTTTTTTGGTTCTCGCAGGTAAAAAAAGAACACAATTCCCGACTTTCCTTGGTGAACATCTGCCTATGGCTCTTTAAACCCGAACGAAATTAATGTATTTCTTTCGCGACGCAGGATCAAAAGAATGCACCAACCCTGTCCCTTCCCCTTCTATCTTCTCCTTTAAAGTAATACCTTTCTCTTTCGTTCGATTCGCGGTGTAGTAGCATCTGCTCACGATTAAGCGATTTCTCGGCATTGTGCCAAAGCATACTACTCTAAGATTTCTTACGAAGAAGGAGAGTCCTCTGATCTTTAGAAAAGGGAAAGATCGAACTCAGGTAGTGGTAGTTGCCGATTCTTGTGTTCCCTTTTTTTTTTACCTCCGTTAGCAATCACTTTTATTCCTTCTCCAGCCAGTATCCTCGTACTCTTCCTTGGTTTCGTCTTTTACTTCTCTCTTTCCATCATTCTTTTGATAATATCGCTGAAGGTGGCCCAACCAACCAACCAACCAGTCAGTCAGCTACGGTGTGTGCTGGTAGTTTCCTTTACACACTCATTCCAAAAAGAACCTAAGTTCTCTTCGTCGTATTGCAGCTGACACGCACGTGGCACGTGGCCATCCATCGGCTGGAGAGATAGACAGACAGATAGACAGACAAACACTGTGTGTGTATGTATATGCACTCATAGAGGTATACGTTTTCTCTAAGAAGCCACGAGGAACGGTTCTGGCTTCCTTTCGAGGACGTTATTGACTCATTGTTTCACCTAAACGTTATTATCTTTGAACTTTTATTATTTCTATTCTTCCTATCTCTTCTATTTTTTATTTTGGGGGTCATCCTGTGTGATTGATTTTAAAATGAGAATTTTCTTTTTCGCATAAATTGATTCCTAAACATGCTTAGAATATGCTGGTCAAGTGATTTTTTAATATTCGAAGTTGTTGGAAAGTTACAGCTGTTTGAAGAGCTGATCTTCATCATAAATCGTACTTTTCTCAAAATTGTGTTTTTGGTAACTTGTCTTCACGATATCTCAAAAACGGCTCGATCGATTTCTATGAAATTTTAATGATAGATTAAGCATATGTTTAGTCGTAGGATGATAGTAAAATCTTTTGGAAATTCCAAGCGGTTCTTTTTTTATCAGATAAACCAATCAGTCGTAATCATGAAAACACTCAACAATTTTTTATTTCGAGATAGGTGTCTTCACAGTTGTACAACTCATGTTCCAATAGAGATTTATGAATCAAAATTTTTTGACACTCTACTAAAATGTTAATAAACATATTAGAAAAAGTTCAAGGTTGTATCTTTTTATTGGTCGTCTTAAAAAAATTCTTAAAAAGTGTTTAAAAAACTGGTCGTCAGATAGGATGACCCCCTTAATCGAAGATCGGAAAAAAATGTGGAAACCTTATAACTGTCCCGTCAATTCGTATAACGATTACGAGTGTCATCGTGTATGCTGTTTGATAAAATTAGATATACGATAATAAGAACATATATACATGTATACACATACGTTTACGAGTATGACGTAAATGGACAGGCTAAGAAAGGGAATAGAAGATTTTCATCGTACTCTCGTCTCTCGATGCTATCATCCATTCTTCAAGCTCTTCTCCTCCTATCACCGGTTGAAAGTATTTTTTTTTCACTAACGACTAGACACGAGCTAAGCACAAAAGGTCCTGCCATCTGATACGGTTGGTCGAGGTATCATCAACACGTAGATTCATCCGGTAGTCTGCAGTCAAACAGTCTGCTTTTCTAACAAGTCTAACACTTTTAAACGTTCCACGAAAATTTCTTTTTTCTTTCCTGATATGTTTAACTGTGATGAGATTTGGTGAACAGTAATTCATGGTTTCTCTAAGATTTTTTTAATATAACATGTTAATAATTAATAAAACTTTGTTGACAAATTTAACAAACAAATATTATCTAGTATATATCAGATAATATAATTGATCTTGAAATGAAATTAGAATTGGATCACTCAGGTCAATTGTATTAATCAAAAGATGTTAACAAAATCGCAGATTGCAGAGAGAGAGAGAGAGAGAGAGAGGTACCTTTAGAAAATAAAATAATAGATACGTTCTTCTAGTACTCTCTAATCTTTACTATGAAACCTAACGGGTCGTAGCTATTCATCCATTTGTTAGTAACAGCCTTTTAACGCTATCCACGCGCGTGATCTCTTTGAAAATACGAATTGGGAGAATGTATGTTGCATATATATAATACTTTAGGTATATATATGCGTGTGTTTGGTTTTCATGGATGCGTAGATGATGTTTGAATACGTTATTCAGTATTTAGTACAGTATTTAGTACAGTATTTATATCCAGTACTAATGTCCAAGTTAATTTTCTAAATACTCGTATAGAAACATATATTATATATATATATTATAATAGTATTAGTAAATTTAATATTAAAGTTATTATAATTTTATTAGTTGCCAAAGAAATTTTAATAAATTGGTTTAAAAATAAAACAAATATATATATAAATAAAATATATATAAAATATTTATTATATATGTATGTGTATTTTTATGTGTATAGTGGGTTTAACGATCATCGGTAGTGTATTCGAGCTTATCCAGAACGATCTTCGCTTAGCAAAGTGTTCACCAACACGAGTTATTTTTCCGCGAAGAAAAGTATTATGTACATACATATATATACATAATATATACATAAATACATATATACGTGTATATAGTGACTCTTCGAAGGGATCTTGCAAAGAGAGCACTCGTTTCTCGAAGGCATCGAGCTCAGGGGTCGATGGTTATCTGACTTCCTGTTTGTTCGTTCACCCTTCGTACCATTGCGTTAGGACAAGAGAGAAAAAAGAGAGTAAAAGCAGAAGGAGAAGGAGACTAAGGTGGTGGTAGTGATGGTGATGGTTGTGGTGGTGGTGGTGATGGTGATGGTGGTAGTGGAGAGGCAATAAAAGCCCTGCCAAATAAATACAAAAGATAATCGACACCGTGCAGACAGTCATACGGTCGTCGGACCTTTATCCTTCTTTTTTCTTTTTTTTTTTGCCCCTATCCTCTCTCTTTTTCTTCTTTTTTTAATCTTTTTGGCTGTCTTGCTAACAACTGCTATTTCCGCCGAAATCTTCGAGAAAATAATCTACAACGAGGGGAAAGGGAATTCGTCTAAATTCTTAAACCCTTAATCGACTAGAATTTGTTCAATTTGACAACACGATGGTTTTTGGATAAAATCAATAATTAATAAAAGAAACAATTGGATAGAAATTCGAATGGAATGAAATATAAGATCGTAGTAGAGGGGAAAGGAAAGTGCAATTTTCTGATGAAGAAAAAGAAGAAGAGGAGGAGAGCAGCAGCAGCAGCAGCAGCAGCAAGCAACTCGAGGTTCGACTGAGAAAAGAGGGGGTTAAAAAGACGAGGGGTTGGGACTGGGACTGGGGCACGTGACCGGAAGACGGGGGGCAAAACGGCGCACGCGCCGTCGTCCTCCACCTGGTGCATCACCTGCTGCCCCCTGCTTAAGCCTCCTTCTTCTTGCCTTGCCTTGCCTTTTGCTTTTCTTTCTCTCCCTCACTTTTTCTCGCCCGCCGTGTCTTCTCTCTCTTTCTCTCTCTTTCTTATTTCTTTTTTTTTTTACAAATCCGATGCCTTAAACAACCACCACCACCACCACCACCACTGCCAACTCTTTTCTTCTTATTCTTGTTCCGACTATCATTCCTAAAGACACTCGTTCGAAATGAAATACATCGCAAAAATCCTTTTCATGGCAAAAAGAAGAAGAAGAAGAATTTGTATTCGAAAAGTATTTGAAGATAATAATCTCTTTTGGGTAGCATGAAAACAGGTATCACCTGTCGGTTTCTTCTTCCCCTCAACATTTTTTCTCTCCTCGATCATTTTCAAAGAACATCAAACGTAATAATATCACGTTATTAAGCTAACCTAATCGACGTGTTAATATTACCATTCCTGCTTTTTTATTTTTATTTTTAATTATACAACCCTGATACAAGGATAAACGTCAAACACCAGAAAGACTTAGGGAAAGATAGATGGAATATATGATCTAAGGAAAAATGGTAACATTGTTTTGTGTGTTCAGATTATTAACAAGAGATTAATCTTAGTTCGTAGCACGTGGTTTAAGGTGACAGAAGTACACATATTTGTCATCGATATCTCAAGGAATCTTCTTAACATTTTGTCTTAAAACAACCACGTATCAGACACGTGATATATTTTCTTAGCCAGAACTCAGAATCCCTTATCAGACACTTAAAGTCTTGTTCTGATCAAAAATGGGGACCTCGTATCAGACACGTGATATCATTTATTATCCAAAACTCAGAATCCCTTATCAAACACCTCAAGTCTTGTTCGTCATTAGGAAAGTGTTGAGTGAGTTGTTCTTGTCAGTCAATGAAGTATCCTAAGTTCTTCTATCATTTGCCTAATCAAAATAAAATAAATGAAATATTAACTCGTATGATTAGGCACGGTTCAGGCTTATACAGTCAGTAAGATTCAAGGGTGTTGAGGATAGGGAAAGAAAGGATGAGCACAGAAGGCGAAGATCAATCTCAGGGTTCCAGGTGGTGCAGCAACGATGCATCGATGCAATGGTGGTGTTGGTGGTGGAGTACCTCTACGTTTATCCTCCCTGCTTTTGTGTTCAATCGATGCAAAGGATCATCGGGTTTAGTTTAACAGCCAGCAGGCTTGCCTTCAAGAGATCATTGTCCTATTCGCGATACGCTGGCGCTGTTCCCCTACCTTTCCCTTCTCCTCTTTCTCTCTCTTTCTCTCTATCTTTCCTTCTTTCTTTCTCTTTCGATAGCGTTGCCAAAAGTGTTAGCTGCCAAATCGACCTTCCGCAAATAAAAGCCGGCCGATGTAAAAAAGAACGAGCCTTATAAATAGATCGTTATTAATAACGACCGAAAAATCTTCTTTTCCTTTTGCCTTTATCACGCGCACGCGCGTTTAATATATTGGTTTATAAAGATGTGTGTGTGTGTGTGTGTGTGTGTGTGTGTGTGTGTGTGTGTGTGTATGCGTGTCCACACAATCGGCAATGGTGTTGCAAGTCATTGTTTCAAATGATTTCGTTCATCCAGGTGCGGGCCGGTGTTTTTGTTTGACCCCGAACCACCACCAACACTTCTTCATACTACATTCGATTGGTCGGGGAAAAAAAAATAAAATATAAAAAAAAATTTACATGCCTGTTCCTCTCACTATTGTGTCTTCTTCAAAATCATTTTTTTCTTTTTTTTTTTACAACGTTCGATTTTATTATAAAAGAGAAGACTACGATACCGCTTTGGTTACGTGATTTCTTGATACACCTATTATATATGCACACATCTTTAATAGAAATCATTCTTCAAAAAGAATATCCTTAATTTTCTAAGAATCCTTATGATCAATAAAAAATATCCAATATTTTTATCTCATATTAAATCGTTCTTTTTTTTCTTTTTCTGTTACAGGTAAGTCCTTTTCCCAGAATCCTATTTGGACGATACCTCGTCAGAAGTGCTTCGCATGAAGAAAAACTTACGTGTGAGTAATTGATTGGATGATAAAGAAGAAAAAAAACAATAGTGATTAATTAAAAATCGGATCCTGAATTATAGTAGGAAGGTTTTTTTGTTGTTTTCGTATAAATGGGGGGGGAGTCTGGTCTTTATTGGTCTCGTATCTTCACCATAAAACACGTTTTACGTCACCCAGTAATGCAATTCATTTCGTTGTTGGAGAGACTATCTTTCGGTGAACGATCCTAAAACTCCTCTTCGTTTCTGAGCCAGGTCATAGAGACGGTAATTTCAAAATGTTTCACCGATGACGAGGACAACGTCGACGAACGATGAGAGGATGAAACGTGCGTGCGTCAATATGCGTGGGCGTCTGCGTCATTCAGAACGCATCGACCAGTTTCCTTTCCCTCGTACACCTACCCCCACCCCTCTAAATGTCCCCCTCTTTCTCTCAAAAACATACACACAGACACAGACACACAAATACTTTTCCTTTTCCTTTACATATACGACAGAGATTCGGATACAGTATTTTCTATTTTTATCTGTGTCTTTTCCTATCGACTATCAGCATTCTTCCCTTATTCGACTCGACTCGTTTTTATCTTTCTCTCTTTCTCTTTTTCTCTCTTATTGTCCATGGCACACATTCGTCGTCTATATGTGCAAGTCAGTACCAGAGATTAAAAAGAAACTAGGCTGGTTGGTTGGCTGGCAGATCTGATATTTAGGCGCCTTTAAAGAAAAGGGGTACAATTATTCTCTTTTATTTTTCTTTTTTTCTTCTTGTCTATTAAAGATACCCCTGATGCGTTACGATTAGTATTACCTGGACGATCTTTCTTTTTTTTTTACAAAGGTTTAAACAAGTTGTTCCAGTTTCTTATTTCTGTTGATTTATCTGCTTGCTGTGTGATTAAAAAGTTATTAGATTAAATCGATTAGATTTGTATTTACAACTACAACTCACCCCTTAAGTTTCAAGAAAATTATAGTTGCTCTTGTTAAGGTTTATGAAATATTATATATTGGATAGAAGATATATTAATCGTGAAACTGACATTCAACACAGATATTGCTGTTAAGATGTCTTGTTTTATAATCAAGCATGTTTAAAAAGAATCGAGAACAACATTTTAAGACGAGTTAGTTGAGTTATAGTCTAAAGTCGCTCATGCCGTTTATACATTTGATACCGAAACAAAAATTCTTCTATTCTTTGAGGTTATTCTCAATGAAAATGTTCTTATCTGAAAGAAAAAATAAAAGAAACTATGACCCTTACGACTCTTCGTGATACTGTGGGAACACCAGTTCAGGCTTGGGTCAAACCTCAACGTCACGAGCACCACACGTTTTCTACAGTTTTCTACAGTTTTGTACAGTTTCGAACATATTCGTATGCATGTCAACGATGTCGTTTAACTTTTAATTCTATTGTTTTAAACATCATGGATTTTCTTTTGTACATTGTAAAACATTGCTACGAGGAGAGTTTTCAGCGTAGCCATGTTGTTTCCCTATTGTGGATTCTGATCGAACGTTCGCGTAAAGGCGTGCCAACACGCGTTGTTCGGCATAGCGTTTACTATAGAGGCCAGTCTCGCGAGTCCGTGCGGTTCAATGTCGCCAGAAGCAGTTAACAACAATGTGTAACCGCTAAAAATACTCTCTCCCTTTCCGTTCTCAATCGTCAAAACGGCACGGTTACTAAACTCCATATTCTCTTTCTCTCTCTCTTCCTCTCTTTCTCTTTCACGTTTCAGTTCATATATATACTTATGATGTATAATTTTTTTCTTCTCGTACCGCAATCCTAAGAATTCTTTATTTATCCAAGTAATATTAAACGAATCGTTTGATTAACATCTACCTAAGGTCTTTAAAAAAGGTGATCGAAAAAAGTCAAACAACGCAATATTATAGTCCATTCAATCTAGCCAGATTTTGAGCTCAAAATGTATATTTCATTTTTGGAAAATAATAATACGGCTAGGAGAATTTTGTTTAAAGAAAACGGCAAATTGTGGCATTTGTTACTTAGAAAGATAATTCTTCTTTTATTTTGATATACCAGAACGAAACAAACGCAACGGCGGTCTCTGTTTTCTTCGCTGCGATAGCATTTGTTTCATTGTGTCGAAAAAAGTTGAGCAACGCGATAGCAATTGTTTGGATTTTCGTTAGCTGGTACTCAACAACAGATCCGCTCTTCTTTTATTTTCTTTTTAGGTTGAAAATCTTATTGTTAGCGTATTGTTCAAATGAGCTGAAATTTGTCGACTCTAAAAAATCTGAAGAGCGTGAAAATAGCGCGTGGGATTCGTACGGTTGAACAAAACTTGCTATTCATAAATGGATCTAACGATTTACTCAAAGAAAATAGAAATAAATCGTGTTCGATAGTCCAAGTGAGTGAAAGAGTGAGAAAGAAACAGAACAGAACAGCATGATGGTTGTTGCAAGATCATCATCGTCGTCGTCGTCGTACATACGTCATTGCACATACGAAACTCGTTTCTCAAGTCGTTGATAAGGATTATTACAACTGGGCTGCGTCAGCGACGTTATCATATCTTCTCCCCCTCCTCATCCTCTTTCACCTCCCACTCTTATTTTATAAACGATTCAGAAAAAAAGATCGCTATACGACGTCCCAATATGTACTTGGAAAAATATTCCGTTGGCGCCATTGTTATTATTACGTAGTATCAATAGTATTTCATTCTAACGATAGATTAAATCTCTGAATCACCGGTAAACGCGTAATAGATAATATAACTATCGATCTATCTTGCACCGTATTCTGCAATTTATTTACTGGAATAGTAAACCTTGTAGTATCCTAACACAATTCACGTAAATTACTAATACTCTTACAAGTATGTAAGTATGCATATACATACTCGAGTAGTTGGATCTTTCGTAACAAAAAAGAGAAGAAGAAAAAAATGAAGAATAGATTCCTACGGTAGAAATATGAGGAATGGAATCTTCTTGAGAAAATTCGTGAGTCACATTCGCGATATATACACAGGATGAACAAACCGGTTCTTTTTACACCGTGAGAAATTATGATACACGATGAATACGAAATGACATAGAATAGTAGTAGCAAGAGTAGGGTATGTGTTTCCACGAATTACTCTAACACCGACAATCTAACTTGTCGAAGAATGTATCTTTCTATTTTTTTTTCTCCCTTCATTCTTTAGTCTCTGTCTACAAATTTTACGATTTTTTTTCTACCATCTTGTACTTTTTCTTCTTCTTCGTCGTCATTTTCTTTTCATCGAGACGATTTTGTCGCCGGTAATCTGGGATTTCCAAAATTAAAGGGACTTGCAAGGATAGGAAGGAGGAGAGAAAGAGAGAGAGAGAGTAACCGTGAGAGAATTTCTCGAGATTATTGTACGGTTTATTCGTGCCTCTCTCAACCCAACCCAACAAACCCCCTTCCCCAACCCTCTCCTCTTCTATCTCTTGGTCTCTTGCTCTGGGCCAACGAAATCCAGTCAAATGAAAATCCGTCTGAGTAGATCCAAGTCGTCGACTTCTCTCTCTCTCTCTCTGTCTCTGTCTCTGTCTCTGTCTGTCTCTCTTTCTGGAGTAGTCATCCTGCATCCCTCTCTTCTTCGCACAGGTCTCGAACTAACTCACGGCAAGTTGGCCCCGCCGGCTGGCTTAATTGCTAATTAATTCTAATTGATAATTCCCCCGATAGCGTTAGCCGGGAAGTAATCCGAAAGCGTGTTTACGCGAAAGTTTCAACATGCAATCGACGTCCACAACATCCTTCTTCTTCTTCCTCCATTTTTTCTTCTTATGTTTCCTATTGTAGCTCTTTATCAGTGACCTTTTTTTAATCATTCGAGTATTAGAAGTCTTTAAAAAAAACCTGATCGAAAGTAGTTGAATAGCGGAATAACGGTTTATGAATGGGATGCGAAAAGATCCTCAATTTTGATAGAGCTTGTTTTACTCAGCATCGAATAAAGTTAAACAGCGGTATAGCAATTGTTTCAATCTGTTTGCTGATTTTTGAGCAGGGTTCAGGCTTAAACGATTAAAAAAAAACACGATCGGAAAAAGCCGAATAGCTCTTTCTGTGAGCAGGACGCAGAAACATTCGAATGCTGCGATAGGCGCTTGTTTTATTCTGCATCGAAAACAATTGAGTAGCGCTTTAGCAGTTGTTTCAATCTGTTTGCTGATACTCCAACAACGGGATTGCCTTTCTCTTGTTTTCTTCTTACATCCAAAATCTTATTGTGTCCCTATTGTTCAAATGCCCTGAATTTTTTCAACATGAAAACTGAAGTTCTTGAAAACAGTTCTTGGGATGTTACTCAAACGGTTAATTCATTCAATTCTTAATCTCCAAGATGATAGAAAGATATGTTTTTTTTTGTCTATACGTCAAGCACCGATATAATACACACTCACACACACATATATATAATACTGATTGTATAAACGATTCTGACGTACGAGCGTATTTAAATACTTACTTTATGTTACGTGTCGTTTACCACTTCTCCACCTCTATCACCA
Source organism: Mischocyttarus mexicanus (assembly GCA_023678845.1). Lineage (NCBI taxonomy): Eukaryota > Metazoa > Arthropoda > Insecta > Hymenoptera > Vespidae > Mischocyttarus > Mischocyttarus mexicanus. The sequence continues at coordinate 513,290 of JACGTP010000057.1, read as the reverse complement.
CCACCACCACCACCTTCTCCTCCTCCCCTTCTCGTATTAAAACTCATACATTTCCGAACTCGTGGTGTAGTATTATACAGATATCGAATCGAGGCAAGTAGTATGCTTTCACACGTATATACGGTGATCGGGTTTGTATCAAGTTCCGGAGGAAAAGCTGAGCGGTGCGCGTGACGAGGAGGAGGAAGAACGAACAAGCGCGTGACGTCCATCAACATGTGAGCAGTCAAGCAAATGCTATTCTCAACGTCATGTTACACGTGACCGATCTACGTTGATACGTAGAAACCTATGAGCCCCCTCGAGTTCGTTCATCGCTGATGTTACTGCTGTTACTGTTAACAATAATAATTGCACAAATACGAGAAACTTTGATACAGCTTATTCATGATTTTTTGCAATCGTTTCAAATGATTCCACATTAGGAAAACGAGAAAAAAAATATCATTTAAGGTACTTTGAGTATCGTCATTGATGAGATGTTAAATGTTATTGGTTCGTTTGGTTCTTGGGGGAAACAAAAAAATACAACCCTTAAAGTTCTTCTTAAATATTTTTCCCTGAAAATTTCATCGAAACCACAAACACGTGTGGGACTTAGAAAATGATGTAAATGGTCTAAATAATAAAATAAAATAACAAGAAGTTTTATTAGTTATTTCATATCGAATTATTTTAGAATCAAAGTTTCATGAAATGTAATTTTTGACGATATATAGGACAGATTATATTATATCTGTTAGATAAAGAAATATCAATCTCATTAATGAAAATTCTGACATAGTAATAACTTAATCTGATCGTACTCGTTGACGTCTTTTATATTTTATCTTTTTTATCGGTTTTTTTTGGTCGGTTATGTTTTATTATTACGATCGTAGAATCAATGGTCCATAAAGTATATTATTTCTCTTTATCGTAGAATAAGACTTTGGATCGTGGAGTGCGACGACGTGAAACGTAAATACATATAACACATATACACACATATATATATACCGGCATTCTCCCCGTCTCCTCCACTCTATCTCTCTTTCATAATTGGAGAGTAAGAAAGAAAGAAAGAGATAAAATTTTCCGTGGACGCGATAGAGTCCCAACTCGAATCAACTTACGTTTGACGTACTAGTAATAGTAATAGTATAGTAATAGTAATAGTAATAGTAATGGTAGTAGTAGTAATACGCAAGTTTCGTTCCCGCACCCTACTTGAGTGTAACACGCGACGTTGAAAAGCGTGTGTGCTGTTGCCCGCATTTATCGCGCGCACGCAAACGCACAAAGCAAAAGGATAGAGAGAAAGCGTAGTATAGTATAGTATATAGTATAAGAGGGTGTGATGGATAAGGGGTTGAGGCGGGGCCAGGCGGGGGCGCGTCGGCCAGCGCCACCCGAATACCGGATGTGACGACACTCTTGGCGCACTTGGCCCGACGCACTCTCGAGATCTCTCTCTCTCTCTCTCTCTCTCTTCGTCTCTCATTTCTCTCTCTCATTCTCCCTTTCTCTCTCTTTTTCTACCCCCACTCGAAGAACAGAGCTATTTACCCTGCTAGTCGGAACGATGGCCGTCAGCCGGCGCTGCGAATTGTGTTTCCTCCTCTCTTTCTCTCTTTCTCTCTCTTTTTCTTTTTGTAGTAGTAGTTTATACGCACAAATACATACACATATCCTACCTACTACTTCTACTACTATTACTACTACATAACATATATACATGTGCCCCGCGTTTTCACTATCCGGCGTTCGACGCGCCACAGAATTCGCGAGTTAGCGCACAGTCTCGCGCGAATTCTTCTCGCACGCGCGTGGCTCCTCTCGATATTTGATCGTTCCTTTAAAAACGGCATCATAGTGTTCAGTCATATTTCCTCCCTTATAATAATACATACAATATCATTATTAAATTTCTTTTAAACTCGTATATTTGTTTCTTTTTACATTTTTATATTACTTTTATAAACTATATGGGTTACGCGAAGTGTTATTCTCGGATATTTTGATTAATATTAATATTATCGGTTGTGTGTGACGATATAATATACACCCCATGAGAAAGGATAAATAATACATTATATTTATTCTTCTTTCAATGAAATATTAATCAAGAATGATAGATAAAATAGTAACGGATATATAAAATGTTAGATAAAAAATGAGAAAAAAATTGTGAGAGAGTGGTAGGTGGAGGAGGGGTAACACATACACACATACGCGGCCATTTTAACTGCGCCGCGCGCTAACCCATCGGGCCGCGCCGGGGCCGCAGGGGCCGGGGCCGGGGCCACCCAGTGCGTCGTCGTCGTAGAAGCGCGCGCGCTCTCAAACGAAGTTAAAACCGTGCTGCCATCGTCTTAGTTTAAGAACTACGTTATTTAAGTGCGCAGAAGCAACTCGCACACGAGTTCTGCGAACTACAACTACGAAAAAGAAATGAGAGGTTTACACAACACGCGCCGAATAATTTGAGTTAATCAAACCATAAGAAAACTTGGAAATTTCTTAAGAAAACCCCCCCTAATCCAAAACGGTTCGGCGTTAATTCGTTCCTTTTTTGTCTTTACACGATTTTGTTATTTTTAAAATGTTCGCATTCGCGCACGAACTATGAACTGTTACTGAATGAAGTATAAATAGTAATAAAGGAAAAGGAAATGATCGTATTCTTGGTCAGTCGGCAGGAAGCGTGACGATCGGCGGAAGTGCCAAATAAATAAGCGTGGTGTTGTTTCTGACTGTTTTAAACCCGCGAGAATAATCTACGAGAAGAATAGTATCATCCTAGACACATTGAGATGATGATGATGATTAGTTGTTGACTCATCATTTCGATGATAGATTTTTACCAAAGTGGTGTATGCTCTGCTTCTTTTTCTGATTTTAGTCTTTTTTAAATAGGTTTGATAGTTGTTCGAATTAAACGCAAATAAATTATTTAGTAATTATAATAAAAAACATAATAGTTATTATTTTATACGAAATGCAATTATGCGAAATAAGTGACTGTGTTCCCCGGATGACGAGGAAAAGAAGAAAACGTGAAAAAAGGGTGCCGCTTGGGGTAGGGGCCGGGAGGGGCTACGCGATGATAACCCGCGTGGAAAAATCGTGCGCTCTGAGAAAGAGGAATGCGTCGTGCGTTCGTGCGTGCGTGGAAACGACAGTAAGAAAAGGAAAGAAAAGAAAAAAAGAAAGAATGATTAAGAGAGGAAGGAATGAGAATGAGAGGAGAGAAACAAAATGATAGAAAAAGAAAGATGGAAGGAAAAGAAATGATGCCGGCAGAACGACATTGCGACAACGAGAACCCAACTGGTGGAACGTGGGAAAGCCAACATAAAAGACAAGGTAAGGCAAACGGGAACGAGCTTTACGAGTCCCGTCCCCTCCTCCTCTTCTTCCTCCTCCTCTTCCTATATCGTATTCGTCGTTTCTCTCAGATTCTTCACAAAAAAAAATCATTATTATTATCATCGTCATCGTTCAAGTGGTGGACGTCAACCTTTCGTGCCACAGACGAAAAAGTTCATTTTTCTGTTTTTTCCCACAAATAATTTGGTTATGGGTTATGAGTGTCCATTTTTATTTTCAATCATGTTTAAAATTGACCGAGGTAATATTTCTGAAAGCTAGAATTAACTGGATTAGATTTATTCCTGGCAGAAAAAAAAGGCCTGGGTCCAAGAGACTTAAAATGAGCAGAAAAAAGAAGAAATCATGATTACTTGAAAATATTTCAGACGAATTTATGCGGGTCATACTTAAGTGTACTTGTTACTTTCCACCATTATCTAAGTTTCCGCATAAGAGCCTAGTTTTTCTTTTTTTTTTTATTGAGTAGAATTAATTTGGAGAATCACTCGAGTCTCAATCGTACCAGCCAATCGAGTTCGTTCTTTGTGTTCTTTATGGGTTCTCCTGTGTGTACACAGTGCTTGGCGTTTATTGGTCGGCGATAAGTCGGCTCGAGTCGACGTTGGCGCCGATCGAGACCTCTCCCCTCCTCTCTCCCCCGTCTAACATTCTGTCACAGTCTTTCTCTCTCTCTTTCTTGACACATTTGTAATCTTTTTCGTCAGAGTTTAGATATTCCAAGAAAAGAGGCTTCTTCTATTTCTCGTTTAGATGAGAAACATTATTTTTTAGTTAAAAAAAACTAAACAAATTAATTCGTTATGATTCATTTGATGATAATCTTCTTCCTATAATCGTCCCACCAACTATAATCGTTGTTCCTCTCATGGAAATCGCCCTCGTTAACCATCCAACCATGTCCATAACTCGTGAATCAATATATTCTATCCCACATATTTGAGATATTCCTAGATAAATTCTCGAGGAAGGGACCCTTTCTCTTCCCCACGTTTCTCTCTCGACCATTTCCAAAAGGGATATATACCAGTCTCGCGATTTTGAAAGAGAGAGAGAGAGACGTTGCCCTTTGCGAATCCATTTAAATTCTCCCAACATTATTGCTGCTGCTGCTGCTTCTCCTTCTCTCCATAGTTTAATCCATCGTTTTGTCAAAAAGCACTCGAAGCTTAAATTTAAAGACCAACCAACGTGCTTCTGCTGCTGCTGCTACTTCTGCTTCTGCTTTTCTGCTGATGTGGGTACTGCTTGTAATTCTTGAATCCACGCAGAAAATAAGCACGAACTAGTGCGTTTCTGTGTTTCTTTCTTTTTCTTTTCAGCGAGGAAAATTGTAACAGAAAAGAGGATTCGTTAAAACAAAATAAGTTTCGTCTTGAAATTGTCGAAATGTTGTTGTGAAATGTACGTCACGAATAAATGATTCCTTTTTTTTCTATGTTTCGTTTTCTCTTTCTAATGTTTGATCATTCTATGACGACGACAAACGACGTGGGCGATGAGTTGAATTACGTAATAGCAACCGATAAGACGGATAAGGCTGCTGGGAGCTTCGGACAGGGGCTACCAAAACGTTGAGGCGCCTCTATTTTCGTTAGCACGAATCACCCACCAGATTCTAACGCCATCGCAGTTAGGGTAACAGACGAAGATTATTCTACATACCTACTGTCGAGTTTCTTGTTCTCGTTAAACTCGCTTGAAAGATGTCATCATAAAATTCAATACGTTTCTTTCATATCAGAATTAAGGAATGTGTTTTGTTCTAAAATTCATTCATTTGATAGAACACTTAGAACATTTTTAATCGAAATGAAGATTTATATTTTTTCACGGTCGCGTTCTTAATTCCTATCGATCGTTGTTTCAAGTTCTCCAAGGTGAATCGACCTTTCCGAGTCGGCGACCTCCCTCAGTCAAGGACGACACTTCGAAGAACGACCAGTTCTTTTCTCGATTGCGAGTTATTCTGCAACGAGGTGTTTCATACTCGCGAAAACACGTGGACATCGAATGAAGTTTCAGAAAAACATGCAGAAAGAGAGAAATAATCGACCGGTACTTGTAGAATCGTGTCGTACTTTTAGGAATCCCGTGACTCACGCTCGTATTTGCTCGGAAACTGAATCAGCGTGGATGATATTGGAGACGTTGCAACTTTTCGCAACAAGGCGTAATTCGTTCTGGCAAATCCTCCAATTTTCGCATGTTTCCTGGTTTCTTCTCTCTTTATCTTCCTACCAATATGATGTCTTCATTTTCTTAAGCATTTCAGTAACAGAATTCTTAAACAAAACACGATCGAAAAGAAAGCTGATAAGGACAGTAGGGTTTTTTCAATGGGATACAAAAAATCCAACCATGCTACAGCAACTGTTTGTTCTATTGTGTCGAAGAAAAGCTGAGCATCACGATAGCAATTGTTTTAATCAATGTTTGCTGGGTACTTAAACAACAGGACTTCACTTGTTTTCTTCCTTACTCCCTTTGAAAAATCTTATTGTTCCAATAGTTGAAATGCGTTGAGCTTTTTTCGACACAAAAATTGCAGAGCTTAAAAATGACTCGTGGTGGGACTCAAACAATTATTGATATTAACTCCTTGTCCTATAAAATGTTTGTTATAGGACAAGCGGTTAAACAGGAATCATTTCGCTAAATCAATTAGCTTGTTCTCTCTCCTATCTTACGAAACGAGTAAATAAAAATGATTTCTTTCCTGGAAGATAAATGAAAAGTTTTTTTGAACATTTCAACATGCGTTTAAAACTCGTCCCGATTTTCGCGTGACGATTTATTCTCGCGTGTTACAAATTACATATCTACGTCGTAGATATTAATGCGAGTTATTCAAAACGGGAACGATAGATTAATGTAAGTAAACCGAGTTTAAGTAGAATTAAACGTAAAATTTACAACATTTGATGCAACTGAAATCTTTCTCAGAGAAGACATACATTTTGGAAAAGAACCATTGAATAGTTTTGTATTTGTTGTTCAGTATGCATTCACTTTGGAAGATTGTTGACTGTCCAATAGGAAGGAGAGATCGTAAAGTCGTATAATTGAGAGTTAAGATGGCGGCACGGATACAAAGTACACGTGAGAAGAAACCATGCGTGTTTCCTTACTTGCATTTTGTTCTAATTTCGAACGATTGTTTTTATAATCTTTCCTTGTTTCATTATTTTTCTCTTTTCACGTGAATTTGTTTCTCTCTCTTTTTCCCCTCTCTTTCTCTTTAGTCTGTTTTTTTTTCTCGTATATCGATCGTTTTTCAGCGACCTTCGACCTTGAATTTTTTCGAAGAAACGCTCGTTCGTTCGTTAGTTCATCGATCGAAAGCTTCTTCCTGTATTAACCATGCATCGTTTCTCGACTCTAACAAATCTTTTCGAAATATTTGCATTTGCAGTCCCTGGAAAACAACAACAACAATGATGCAACCGAATTGAATTAGATAGAAGCTTTTGCAACATGCAATTGATCTTTGCTGAACCGTTTCTGTAATTTCTTGCATCCGTTGAACCTTCTTGTGTTTTTGTGAATTTTCCAGTCTCTTTTCTTGTTTTTTCTTTTATGCACCGATACCTTCACACGGATGAAGACAAAATTGCATGGGTACCCGTCAACCAACTATACCAACGTGTTACATCTTGTAACAGAGAAGCGTCGTCATCGAAATAATAACTCGCATATACCTGCCCGCATAGCCTGTTTAGACTCGTCGAGGGCTTGAAGAAAACTCGCACGGCCACTTTGGCACGAGTTTATATTGATTTTCATTTTCATACCGAGCTATTTTTAAAGGGTACCATACTTTAGGATATATAGTTATTATTCTATGTAATATGTGCATGTTTTCTCTTTTTTTTTTTTTGATAAACTTCAATACATCCAACCCTTTCTCTTCCACGATAAATACGTTCCTTAAAAAACCGTGTAAAAAAATACATGCAACGTATGATAAATTCGGGGTCAGATGTTTGCAGGTAGTTAAAACAAACCATGAAGTAGACAAAGTTACTCACACATGTTTGGGCATAAACATTTTTCTGATTACATTGTCTAAATTAGAATTAAACAAAATATTCATGTAATTTTTGTATATTAGTTTATCTTTTTGTGAAATCTTATCCTTATTACCTACAATCGATAATTCAGAAGTAAAACAAAATAGACTCGAGAGAAATATTATTTGGCGGGATATTTGAAATCTTGTTCCTCGAGTTTAGGAGAGAAAGTGCAGAATAGTTATTGGTCGGATTTGAGTGGGGAGTTATAACGATATTACGTGTTTAAGAGCAAATTGCTGAACGGGGTGTGTCCGTAAAACGAAAACGATGCCTGTCGGAAGCTGTAATAAAGATTGATGGCAAATCTCATGGAAAAAAAAAAGAAAGAAAGAAAGAAAGGTGGATGTTGTGAAAGTAAATTAGCAAAGCAGCGAATTGCGTCTAAAATATTGGAATCTGTCATCGAACGGTCATCGTTTTTTTACTACTCCACCCTTCCCACTCTCTCTCTAGCAACTCTATTCTGGTTTTCTGTTGATTGCTACCGAGCAATATCGGTTATAGATCGAATTCTATTACCACTTCTACCAAAACTCTTTAATAAACCTTTTCTCTATCATGTCTCTCGATATGCTGACAGCATTAAAAAGAAAAAAAAATCAAATCACAGGAGTAAACGTGGTGGTGGTGGTGTGTGATGGGTGATGACTCCTCTCGAAAGTTCATTTTCAAGAAAAGAAAAGAGATCTAATTTTTAACGTCGTTTGTGTTTCTTCACTGTGATGACACTCCGTAAGAAAATATTCTACAATTTTATCAAATTGTTCACATTTTGTCGTTCCTTATCATTTTCTGATTAAATATTGAATAATTTACTCTACTACCTTGTACATCTCCTTCTCGTATATTTTAAATAAAATAAAATAAAATACTAAATAAAACGAGGGAATATAAATCAGTATAAATGCATATAGTAGGTTGTCCCGACTTCTTACCTGTCGTCGTGAGTAAACAAGTTCACTTATACAGAAAAAGGGTGAAATAAACTCAACCCACACTCGACAATGTTGCGCGCTTCGTTTATGCCGTTGCTTTCATGCGCCACCGTTTGCTCGCACCGTCGCTAATGCAATTTTCATATATGTGTGTGTGGGGGTTCAAGAGAAACGTATTTGGCTCCCTTTGCAACTATAATCGTCCAACGCGCACGTGGAAAACAATGGAACACGAAAGTCGACGATATAAACGCGTGCGTTACGAGTCAGCTGCGCGAGGACGAGAGAGAGAGAAAGAGTGAGACAGAATCAAGAACATTTAGAAATAGAAAGAGAGAGAGAGAATGAGAAAATAGGGTTGACTCTTTCGCGGTACCATTCTATTTCCGCTTGAGAAAACTAACAGGGAGTCCCTCATTATAATACTATTAGTAGCATGATCAATAGATACCTTATCGCTACGATAAAAAAGCGTATTTTATGTTAGAGAAAAAACAAATAGAAATAAAATATACTAATTTTCTATTAGAAAGAGAAAGGGTGCATTTATGATGTTTTATGTAGAAGGAGAACATTTTTCGACAACATCTGCCCATAAAAGTGTCGTCTTTCTCAGTGAAAAGAACGCAGTTTAAACGAACCACGAGACAGATGACAGTTGTTGTTGTTTAGTTGCGGTCTAAAATAATATTTCCGATCCGTGAGAGTAGTATTCCTCGTTTACCACATGTCGTAGGTAAGATATACTACTTGTTATGCTTCAGGTGTATACGGAATCCTTAACCATTTGAAAAACAAAAAAGAAAAGCTGAAAAGGGCAATAGCAATTTCTGAATTGAATGCGAAAAGATCCCTCTTAAACGCTGCAGTTGCGTTTGTTTTATTCTTTGTCGAAAAAAGCTGAGCATCGGGATAGCATTTGTTTTATTCTGTGCCCGAAAACAACCGAGAATCGCGATAGCAGTTGTTTTATTCTGTGTTGAAAACAACCGAGCATCGCGATAGCAATTGTTTCAATTTACGTTTGCTGGTATTTAAGCCACTGTTTTCTACTTGCATCAAAAATCTTGTCCATAGCATTGTTCAAATACTCTGAATTTTTTTGACACGAAAACTGAAGATATCAAAAACAATATTTTTGATTTAAACTGTCAGTAAACTTTATTTATTTTTTTTAATCATAGTTTTCTTGTTCCCCCAGTTTATGGGTTATCTTCTTTTCTTTCTCAACCAATTCAATCTTATTTTTTGTTTAAAACTTGGAAACACCAGGGTTAGGTTATCGCAAGAGGAAAACTTGTACCTTTCGTTGTCGTTATTATGAGAAACGTGTCATTCTCTCATAGTGTTGTCGTTTGTCGTCACAGTTATTGTCGAAAGGCATCCAGAGCACCAGCAACTTCTACGAGGGAAACCAAGGAAGGTTGCAGGTGGCTCCTATGTCAAGAAGATGAAGTCCCGAGTCATGGAACAATGGGTTTTGACATGAACGCCAGGAAACGTGCATGTCTTACTTCCGGTGACTCGTCATTTAATTGATTCTCAACAACCCCTTACATTATAGTCTTCGGTTTTCCAACGTCTTCCCATAGAATCTGCTGACATCTTCGTAGTTGCGTTCTTCAACAATTTTCAAATCAAACCAAACCAAATTTGACTCATTTCACACCTACTTAAAAAGATATACCCAAAATTCTAATCGTTCAAACGTATTTTAGAGTAGGGTTTTAACATTGAAAGTAAAATGCAACTAGGATTTTTTGAAAAAGGTGATACCACGATTTTGTTTTGGTGCGTGACTTACACGATGACAACAACGATGAAGGGGGACAAGAGAGGAGGGAAGGAGGGAGAGATCCTTCGTACCAGGCACGCAAATTCACGCATAAACATGTTGCACGCACGAAAAAAAATCTACACTGCGTGCACGCACGTTACTCTTTCACCCTAAGAAAGATAGAGTACCGATAACCGTAACGCCATCGTGATTTAGGGGTCGCTATGGTACTGCGATTCAGAAACAAGAGTTCGTTGAACCCTTTTCCTCTTTCTCCTCCTGCTGCTTCTCTTTCTCCTCTTTCTTTCTCTTACTCATTCTCTCTTTCACATGCACATATTCACACTCACATCGGTGCACTCACGCGCACACATCGGTGAAACGTGTTATTTGTAACCGAGACTAGATCTAGTTACGTATATCCGTTAAGTGGGAATGTTCGATAGAGAAAATAGTAATGGCAATTATCGTAATTTTATTGATTAATTTAGATAATTAGAATTTAATAGATATTTAGTTGAAAAATATTCATAATTATAATGCACACGGGTTAATTAATAATCAATTTCTAAAGTGCATTAAAAATTTCATTAACTGTTTATGGTCGGGTTTTCTTGTCGTTGTTGTTGTTTATTTTTTGAATGGAAAAATGAGATAAGATACAACGAAAAAGAAGAAGAAGAAGAAGAAGAAGAAGAAGATGTTTCCTCAGGAGAAATCTTGTACGACGCATAACGGGCAGTGCACTCGGTCGCAGTCAAGTGGCAGATTGTAAACATCCGGTACCCGATGCAAATCCGCATGCAACGATGTCGACGACTGTCGCCGGCGACATGCACCATTGCGCATATTCGTGCAATTTTTATTTCGCGTCCCACAAGCAAAATGATATCCATCATTTTCATTGAATATCAATATTATTTTTATTTTTAACAGGTATACTCTTATATATATACCTACACTACTTGTTTTAAAGTAATATTATTTTATTTTATATTCCCTGCAGAAAAATTTATATTCTTAAACGATATAATAAATTATATATAATTATACTAAGAGGTAATAATATTGCAAAGAATTTGTAACAGTAATAGCATCATATTTTGAAAATTATTTAAATAATTGGTTTCATATTATTCGGTCACCACCTGGCATAGTTAAACCACGTACATAACGCAAGAATGAACTATGGGGTTTATAAACTTTGTTGAGAAAATCGTATGCTTCTAAGAAACACGACCGAAAATACTCTACCAGCATTTTGGTTCTTGCTTACACTTCCTGGTGAATTTCATCGATACTTTACTTCTACCAAAAACCTCCTCTCTCTCTCTCTCGTTCTCTTTCAAACAAGTAAATAATCGGGACAAAATCGTTCTATGTAATCCATAAAATAAATAATTCATAGAATAAAGTTATTCAAAAACTAAGTTCTGGTACAAACGATAGAATTAAAATAAACCAACAAAATCAATCTGTAAAATTATTTATTCTTTTTTCCTTCTAAAGTCTCAGGAGTTGGAAAATATCAAAAATAATGTCAGTTTTATTAAATTCTTTTCAAAAATTCTTTATTATATTCTTCCTTATCTTTTTTTTAATTAATTATAAACTTCTACTTTAAAATAAATGTAGCATTCAAGAAAAACAGACCATTACCGGCTTTCTATCTTAATTTTCTTGAATAAATCATTACGGTTATTAAATTATTTATAATCCAAAATATATTTCTTCTCTTAAAGTTATAATTAAATTATTATACTTACATTATTTATCCTACATTAACATACTCTTAATAAATATATAACAAATATATTTAATTGAAATAAATAGTTCATATTTTATGCACAGAATAACAAAAATTGTAAGAGAAAAGATAGGAGAGACTGGTATCGATAAATGGAAAATGGCGGCGAGCAGCAAAATGGCCGATCTCTGAAAACACGAACGCAAAACTTGTACAATGCTATCGACCTCTTCGCAGTACGACGATCCAATCCAACTTATCGTCGTATTAATTAACCAGTTGTGTGTGACCTCGGGGTTTATACAGTCTTCTTTTCCATTCGTACCCCTCTTCCCGTCTCTTCTACCCCCTCTCCGGTACTTTTCTTCTTTCTTTTTTATCTTTATCTTTATCTTACCGGTTTTATCTACTTCGAAATAAGTTGAAAGGCGAGGTTAAAACGTTCGTTTGTTTTAAAACCTATGGCGTAACAGCGCACACTCGTTTTCTCTTGCGTATCAATGGCGTCTCCGTCCGGTATTCCACTTTCCGATCGTCTTTCCTTACCAATTCGTATTTAGTTTTTGTTCTTTTTTTATTTTTTACATTTAAATCGAGATATACTTTTTTCAACTACACTGTCAAATTTTTATCCTTACAATTATTTATAATATTTTTATAAATAATTAGTTTTGTTTTCTCGTTCGAATATTTGCTCAATTATTTTTAAGATAGATTTAAAAATAATGATATTACATTTGATAGTTGAGTATTTGAAAGAAAAATTGGGATATTAGACGAGTTGTGATATTCGATACAACATTTAGAAAATGTTAACGTTAAAAGTAACTAACTACGTACCGTGATCTCGATATTTAAACGACTGAATTATTCTCGAGACCATTTACCACGCATTTGGCAAAATGCCTGCGATAAATTATAGAAACAAGAGTTACCTTCGTCTTACGAATTCTTTACGGCGCCTAAGTTTCTTGGTCCGTGTAATTCTTATTAGACGACTATTCATCTAATTTTAATTTTATATTATATATTTAGTCATTAGAGAAACTAAATCTCGAAAAATGTGTTATTGTCAATAACAGTTTCCTTCTGTTAGGTTTTGTTTGTTTCTTTCTTTTTTAGTGTCTCTCCTCTCTCTTTCTCTCCCTTTTTTCTTTCTGCCGTTTTCCCTTCACACGTTAGGCTACCTACCCACGTACCCTTCCACCCTTTGAATTCTTAAGAGCCACACTCGACACTCAGAAAGATGGCTCTGAGCGTTCAATGAGGCCAATACCGCGAAAGTGCCGTCCTTAACAAGGTTACAGGGTACTCTTACTCTGTCTCGTTCCCTTCTTACTCAACGTTCACCAGGGGTGGTTGATTTGGGCGCGAAATTGCCCGACAAAATCAAATTTCATTTTGCCGGAGGCGTGTCTGGACAATCGAGCAAGCAAGTGGGCAACGGTCAATCTGACTATCTCGTCAACCAATTTTGACGGTGATTACTTTGACTCTCGCTTCTGCTTCTCGAACTACGAACTGTGTAGAGTACTATCGTTGAATTTTCAAACTCGTTCATATACAAAAAGGAAGAGAAGATTCTAGAATAGAAAGATGGATTTGCTTGGTTGACAACTGAAGATCGCGAATACAATGCATGGGACTTTAAATTTCTTTATGCATTTCTTGCATTTTTCTGCACATTGAAGAAAATAAAGAAGCTCGATTGACTCCAAGGTTTTCATAAGGGTTCCTGGAAAGATGGCGTTCTTATTTAGGTTTCTTTCATCTAAATCATAGCACATTTTGATCTCATAGAATCTTTTTATCTTCCTCGTACAAACCGATCAACCTGTACACCCTAGAATACTCCCTATTTTTAGATTAAATATGTTTATGTACACTTTGTGTAAATTAATTATATTGCTTTTGGTCATTATAGGACTTTGTCCCATAATCAGAAAATAAATTATATTGGATTACATTTTATGAACCTAACATTTATTTCATTATCTGTCCATTGACATCAGATTTTTGTTTTTTTGATTTCAGGTAAGTGTTCTCCCACTCAGGGGAGACTGACATTGAAGCAACAGGGGGTGGTAGTTTGGTGAGTGGACAAAAAACAAATAAAACCAGTAACCAAAAAAGCCTGAATAAAACACAAAAATCAACATTTAACATTTATAACAAATACTTCTACGCATGCAAAATATAAAAACGGAGTAAGAAGGGGGTTGAAGATTAATCTTTGACGAAGACTCGGACAAGTTGTAGCCCTCCAGAATTTTTTGAAACTCTCAGAAAGGGTTGAGAGTTAGCAGCTAGTTCTAGGATTAATTGATAGTACTAATCAACATCTACAAGTGTGTAAAAGTATCAAAGAAATCTGAGGGAGGAGATGACGGTACGACTTGTCCAAGTTCTTGTGAGTAAGAAAAATTTGGAAGATGTATTCATAGATCGGTCGTAAAACTGGAATCAATATATTGTTGGGTATCGATGAGGGTTCGGTGTGGTGTTGTGATCATAATCAAGGAGAATGATCGCGGCACGTTTGAACGAGGAAACGATTATTCCTACTCTGGTTGGTTGGGTTGGTGTGTTGTATGTACTATGCGTTCACGAAGGAGAAGAGAAACCAAACGACGCAGTTGCGCTCGCGGTAGGTACGCGCAACTGCGTCGTTCGTATAAGGATAAGAGAGAAGGGAGGATGACGAGGAGGGTGGAGGTGTGTGTGGAACGGCGCCGGAGGGGGAAGAAACGAGCAGTGAGAGGGAGAGAATGAGATAGATATAGTTGGTGAGGGTGAGAGAGGAGAAACGTGTGTGCCTCGACTCTGTGGAAGCTACAGCGTTTGGTCACGTGGTCCTCACGTCCCTCTTAACACGCGTATACGTGTGTGTGTGTGTGTGTTGTGTTGTTCATCGGTAACGTTCATGTGTGTTTTATGTGTAGTTGTGGGAGTAGGCGCGAACGCGCGCGAAGGGCCGGGAGTGCCCGTTGGAGAGGAGTGGTATGCGGCAAACGTTTTCCTCGGTTCCCACGGAACGACGCCTCCCTCTCTTTCTTTCTCTCTTCTCTCCTCTCCTCTTCTCTCCTTTTCACTTCTTTTCTCTCTCTGTCTTATTCGTACACCCGCGCGCCCACTCCGAGCAAAGTACTCGCACGTACGGGCACCTACACAAGGAACGAGACCAAGTCCCTGCTCCGAAAGCATTGGTATCTCTCTCTTTCTTTCTGTCTTTCTCTTTCTCTCTTAAAGAAAAGGTGGAAAGGGTGGTGAAAGGAGGGACGGGGGTCACCGATACCGCTGGACCGTCTAAGATGCTGCTGCTGTTGCTGTTGCTCCCGCAAGCGAGAAAAAGACGGTGCGATCTCCGGGATTCTTTTCTCCTCTCTCTCTCTCTTTCTTTCTCTCGATCTTTTTTCTTTTTCTCAGGCCGTACACATTAGGAAGTGAAAGAGAGAAAGAACGTAAGCACCTTCCTTCTACCTTCTCTCCCGTACACGATCCCCGCGCGTGCGATGTACTTACGTGAGAAGCAGGACGACTGGCAAGTTTGGATATGCATGCACGTCTCTATGTGTATGTATGTGTGTTTGAATACATGTATGTTTGGCTGTGTAAGAGAGAAAGAGAGAGTGTCCTCCTGGGTCTTTTCTTCTATCTTTCTTCAACGACGCACCATGGAGGCGGATATAAGAATCTTGTCATCGAAGAATATTGCTAGGGTGAGAGTATCTCGAAGAATCCTTTCCTCTTACCCTAACTTCGTTTCCTCCCTTCCTCCGCAAGGATATATTCTCAGTTGATAAAATAAGTTAGATTATTTAGACCTTTTTGTTAAAAGTAGCGACTATAGTCGTCATCCACGCGACGACCTGTGCAGAGTACAGTTCAGTATCTTTCGATTCTATCAAGCTGTTTTAAATAATTTCTATTAAAAGTATATTTAATGCAATACAATTCAGCAAATTCACAATTTTTGGCATGGTGTTTCGTTTAGGGGCATCATTCTGACAAAGCGAACTGTCATAATGATTAATAAGAAAAATATTTCATTGACGAGGAGCATATTTGGGCTCAGTTAATAGCAGCATCTCTTCATCATACACCTGCTAAATTGTAGGATACATAGATAGAGGTACAATGGTGTTGTGTAGTTTCTCTTGGTTAGAGTAGGATCGTCGTAGACAGTGGGATAGTCACGTAGACGGAATACCAAGGTGGTATATTTTGGAATTGGCCCGTAACAGGCTTCGACGGTATTCGAGATTCGTAGAGGACCTTGCATCGGAGGGAACCGATGACATCCATCCTCCTGAAGGAGCATCAACCAGCCAAGCAAGCAGTCAGCAGGAGTATTTTCCTCTTACCCACTTCCTGTCTCCTTTCGTCGATCCTTGGCCTTCTATCGTCGTTCGTATACCCTCACCAAAACTGTTGGCATCACAACGACGACATTCTCTCACGTGTCCCACGTTCGCTTCGGCTCGTTCCGAGTAACCGCTGAGGAAAAGAGAAGAAAGGAGAACAGAAAGAAAGGAACGCCAATCGAGATCATCGTCAATCGACCCCGATCAATTCTCAAAATGTTCTCTCTCCAAACTCTAGAGTATAAATTTCCATAGTTTACATTTTCTAAATGCAAGAGTGTCTAATCATCATAGAGAGTGTACAACAAGACGACGAAACTACAAAGGAATCCTAAAAGGAAGCGTTGCTTTTTCATGGAATGCGCTCTACGCGGAACATGAAACTTCACCACTGTGGAATTTCGAGGAAGTTAGGAGAGAGAAGGAAAGAATGAGAGGTTCTGGGCTGAAGGGTGGGGAGATATAGCAGAAAAGTGACGCGGCCAATGGTAGTAGTGGTGGTGGTGGTAGCTGTCGTTTGGTTCCTGGTGTTTTTGCTGCATACTCCGATGCTTAAGGAGTAGGTAGAGCTGCTACTCGGTCTCTCGTACCAAAAGGGCAGCACACCTTGGTTGGCCATTGGCTCTCTTAGTCCGTCCTCGTCTCGCTCTCTCGAAAAACGCGCCGCGCGCCGTTTTAACCTCCTCTTTCATCTCTTTTCCTTCTCTTTTCATCGGCGCGGGGTTCTCCTCCAGTGTTCCACATAAATACACAAATACCCTGACACGAGGAGCTCGCGCGCGACGCATAGTATATACCGGGACCACGGCCGCATTCCGCGAGCCCCCTTTCTCCTACTCCTCCTCGTCCTCCCTCCCTTTCCCTCTCAATTCTGTGTCGTTCCTCCCTCCTTTTGCGTGCCATTACCACCACCAGCATCATCTCCATCGGCATCGCAATACCAACGAAACCTTCTGCTCTCGCATCCACTTACACACACGTATTACCAATACATAGTTATACCAACAGTGTAACGTAGGGCCCATCTTCGCGCGGCCCTTTACCTCTTTCTCGAGCCGTCTTCGGCGCACGCGGCGCCACCGGATGCCTTCCTACCGCGTCGCATCCTCTTTCATCCACGACCCCAACCTCCACCACCACCATCTCCACCTTCTTCTACCAACCTCCTTCCCCATCATACTCTTCTTCTCCTTAGGCAAGCACGCATACGAGCGTGCGCGAGAGGTTCCGCACCACCAACATTGCCAAGGAATAACGTGTCTACACACAGACGAACGAGCACGAATATTTTGTTTACCTCGCTCCTAGTTCTTTGAATTCTGCGCCGGCAGCAGTGGGCCCTTCTCCCCTCCTCCTCCTTTACCAACTCTCTTCTTCTTTTTCTTCTACTCTCTCCCTCTACACCCATTTTCGCTGTTCCACCTTCTTCTTCTTCTTCTTCTTCCACCTCCAACGTTTCTTCGAGCACTTCTACTTCTTTTTTTCTCCCCATTGCCGCCATCCCCCCCTCCACCTCGTTCGCGCTTCTCTTTTTCTGTTTTCTTCATCCTCCTTCTCGTCGAAGGTGCGTTCCTTACGGCGCAGTGCACCCTTAACGGGCCCCGCGGGTCTTCGTTCCTCTCTCTCGCAGGATTCCCGTATACTCGGGTACCATCAACCAACTCTCTCTCTCTTTCTTTTCTTTTTAATACAGCAAAGAATCGACGAAGAAGAAGCTTCTCCTGTATAACGCACGAAGGTCCATGGCCAGAAGGCCCTTATGAGGAGTCCCAGACACTGTCTCTTGCATTAAAGAAAGACAGGGATGTAGATACTTTCATATGCATATATTTTAGTATTCTACCGATTGGTATTTCGAAACCTTTCCTTAGACGACACCGACTTCGAAGACGAAGTTACAAGAAAAAGAAGAAGAAAAAGGGTTTCTTTTGGGGTGCGGCACGAAGAGAACCAAAAGTTTACGAGTCACGACACGCGAACCAGAAAGAGAATACTGTTTCGGAAGAAAATGGATCCTCCTTCTATTGGAGCAAGGATTTTTTTCAAATCATTCGTCCAACCTGTCCCATGTTCATCTTTTAATATTGGATTACTATAAAAAATATTGTCAAATTTTCCTAGTAAATTGAGCCAGAAAATCCGACAGTCTTCTTTCTACCAATCCAATACAGAAAAAAAAGTTGATAATTCGTTTAGGTATAATAAGTTAGTTGTACTCGTGAGATTCGTTGTCACGGGCACAAGGTCTCGGTAAATGACTGCAAAGGGTGCATAACAACCATAACCACTGCCAGCACTACTACTACTACCGTCATCATCACCACCATAACAGCTATCACCACTTCGAGACCATTCTCATAACCGTTTTACGCTTAGACCGTTTTCGTATAAGTGTGCACTTATCCCTCATCCTCTCTTCCCCCTCCCCACCTATCCCCCGAGCGTGTAATACTTCTTTTTCTTTCCAATACGAGAAAGAAGAAGAAGAAGAAGAAGAAGAAGAAGAAGTTGGTTGTAAAGAAAGAAAGAAAGAAAGGAAAGATTACAGAGAAAGGGACAGAAGGGAAGAAGACTCTTGAAGGGATAGAAAGAGAGAGGAGGGAGGAGAGAGTGGACTCCCCGAAGGAGATATATAGCAGGGAGCAACAAATGAGGTCCTTCTGAGAATCGGGCCACCGACACAGTGCTAGAAACGCGCGAGGGGTGAGAACCACCCTGGGTTTCAGGTTGGTTCCTTGGTTGGGTTGGGTTGGTTTTCTCTTTTGTATCACCGATGCCTGTGAAAGTTCGTCGATCGATTCTCCTCTCTTCGTTAACCTTCTTCTTCTTCTTCTTCTTCCTTTTCCCCCTCACAGTTCTTCAGGATCTCTACCAACCTAAGGGAGAAGGAGGAGTAATACAGAGCAGATAGAAATACCAACGACGAGAAACCTTTTTACCGTTTCTTATATTTTTTTCTTTATCGTACTTTCTTCTTTCTTCGTGAGATACGATCGGATAGTAGGAATCTACTGTTGGTCCAGGTTTATTATCATCAAACAGTCTTATCTGGAATTTGTTGAAGACGGTGACGTGAAAAATAAGAATGTATCATCGTAGGCGTTACTATTTTTTAACTTCGAGATTACAAAAGTTGTTCGTTGTTGATGTGGTACCCATCATTTTATTTGAAACTTTTTAATTAATTGCTAATAATATGGCAAAAGGAAGTAAGAAGCTTATATATCTGTTGGAAATCTTATTAATAATATTAAATTAGTAGAAAAAATATGTCCGATTATCCTATTGAATTCCAACCAAAGAATCCGACATCCGATACGTCGAAAGAAAATATTGAAAAGAAGAGTAAAATAGAAGAGTAGATGCAGTGAGGAAATGAAAAGGGTGGAGGGAGAAAAAATTAAGTTTTGTGTTAGTATGTTTCACACCTATTGGAATTCGTGGTTAGAAAAGACACGTTCGGTGTCGAAAGGAATCGGCCGAACTAAGCGGAGTCTAAAAGGGAAATACAGGTGGAGAATGAGAGGAGAAAGAGGTGGTGGTGGTGGTGGTGGTGAAGGTGCAAGGAGGTGGAGGAAGAGAAGGTGGAGGAGGAGGAGGAGAAAAGACGGTGAACCGCCTGGCGCCATGGCACGCACACACCCCCGGGCCTCTTTGCTAAGGGTCACGTGACCGTCTGCATTCTGTGTTTTCTGTGAATGACTGGAATCGTCGACCAATCGGAGAGCGTCCGATAGGCTTACTTTAGTCGACTGAAGAAAGAAAGAAAGAGGGAGAGATAGAGAATGAGAAAAGAGAACCCTGTTGTGCCTGGAAGAAGAAGAAGAACAAGAGGAGGAGATTGTAGGGGCGCACGCGCGTTCCTTGGCCTTTCTGGGACCTAACTGGGCCTGGAATTCTTCTTGAGTATATCTCCAATGGGACCACCGACTCTTATACGAGTTACTATCTTTTTCTTGCTTTATAACCAATCGGCCTTTTATTCTTCTTTATCTTTTCCCCCTTTTCTTCTAGCTTCTAGGATTTTTCTCTGAGATATTTTTCGTTAGCCGAATAGATCGAATCTTGGTGATGTTGATGGTGGTAATGGTGATAGTGGTTGTTGATCGTGAACGACTAGAAATAATCTCGAAAGAGATTCTTTTGATGTAATCTAAAAGAGGCTGCGTTTTAGAAACATTTATGGTACGTTTAACGATCGACACTTGATGTTTTCAAAAGTATGCATTTCTGTATGGAGTTAGGATCGAGTTTTGAATACGGTCCGGTTGGTTGGTTGGTTGGTTGGTTGGTTGGTTTTTAGGAAGAAAAAAAAAATGAACATAGTAAAATCTTTTCTTCTTACCAAAAAAACCTTATTTCTTCGTCATGTTCTTCGTCATCCTCCCTTAGTGGGTTTAAAAAATATTCATTTAGGTATAGGATCGGTTTTGGATAGTTCAGTTGAAAGAAGGGAGCAGCATAAAGAAGGGAGATTCGTTTGGAAACTTAATATCGTTTGAGATATGTTCTTCTTGTTTAGACCATTCATCTTCCTAAATTTCGAAATATGTTTTAAAAGTCTGCTTTCCTTTTTTTTTTAACTGGGAATGATGATGATGGTATCGGGTAGACCATCGGATGGATCCCATCGGGGGGTTGTGGTGATGGTTGTGGACCCAATCGGTGTCTATGAGGATCATCGGATAGGCCATCAGAGAGAACGATCGATCGGTCATCGGATCGGCATTGAACCAACTGGAATAAACAACAAAGCAGGAAAGTAAGAAGTTTTACTTCTTATATTCCACAAGAGTTGGAATTATGCTATTCGTTATGTTGCCAGTCCTTTACAAAAACCTATCTAGATCTATCGATTCTTAGAAAGAAGGGCGACCTTTTTCGAATGCAGGCGCCGTTAGCGTGAATGTGTTGAGAACAAAAAAGCCATGACCGCTCACGGTGTGGTCCTCTACCTCCTTCTCCTCTTTCTTCATTCTAGCTGCGTTTCTTTTTTTTCCCCATCTTCTTCTTCAGCTTTTGATTTTTTTTTTTTTAACATTTACCAGGAAGAATTTTTAAATTCCGAATAGAGAGAGGGATTCTTGGGACTCTCATTGACGTGGATATGATTTTTTTTTCTGTCTCTCTCGAATGTTTCTAGTTATGCACCCTCTCATCTTGATAATCAATTCTTGATACGCCCATTGAAGATAAGACCTGGACCGCTGACTCAACTATTTTACATTCGTAAATAATCTTGTTCCTTTTTTTTCTTCTTCTTTTTCGGAAGCGTGCGAAAGAAACCGGGCGCCGAGAAATCTGAGGACCCGGGAGTCTCGGGTCTTACCTTCTTCCTGTGCCTAGGATTATCTTAAATATTATGACTACCCTCTTTGGCCTCTCTTGTATTAAGAGAAACGAACCTACTCGTGGGAATTTTCTACGTTCCACCGTCACCACCATCATCCACCATATCTTCTATTTATTTTCCATGTTTTTCTCCGACTCTTACGTTTTTGGAATTCTACTCTGACTAAAATATAAAAAAGGTTTCTTCATCCTTACATATTATTTATATTTTCGTAGAATTTTGTTCTCTGTTTCCCTTCATTGATTTCCAGCTTAACTGTTCAGTTAAAACGTGCGTTACTTGGATTCTTGATTTTTCTATTTTAACATCCAGTTTTTTCCTTTTCGAGGAAAAAATAAATAATAGAGAAAGAAAGATACAATATAGTTATTGAATTATCATAAAATGATGAAAGGTAAAAGGCGTCCTGGTGGTTATTTGAAAAGGCATTTACAACACAAAATTCGCTGATTCTTAGATATTTTCACTCGAGTGATTTTCTACAGAGTCCTGGTTAGAATTTCGTCGAGTCCGAGAGAATGAGAGGACCGTACGAGAAGAGGAACGGGGACTGGTGGGATACGAGGGTAAAGGAAAGGAAAGGAAAGGACCTCAAGGGTCCCATCGATTCCAGGAACCTTAGGGTAGGTCCTTTCGGAAAAAATACGTCCATAAAGCATGCACTCTCGGGTTTGGAAGTAGAAGAAGGGAAAAGGATATCATCGCATTCGTGTTCTAAGTCGTCGTCGTTATTGTCGTGGAACGATTTTTCCCATCGTAAAGAAAAGTGAGAGACGACTATGTGAAAGAAAATAAAAGAGGAGGAGGCTGGTTGGTTGGTTTGGTTGGTTTTTGAACGAACGTGAACAACCTGGTGAGGAAGTTTTGAGAGGATAGATCCGAGAAAGCAGTTTTAACCAAAAAGGAGCCTTGAAAATTTATGTTAAAGTCTACGTTTCTTGGAAACTCATTGTCGATTCCTCATATGTATTCGTAGGATTCGTTTCGTCTGGTCCGTGGGGCCGGTTTTTGACTATCCTTATGTTCGAATAGATCTATACATATATGAGAAATATGTGAGAAAGATAGAAAGACACCTTGCTGTTTAAGAAAGGAGGAAGTTCGTTGAATCAAGCAAGCAAGTTAAGAAAGGATCATTTATTTCTTCTCATCAATCTAACCTTCTTTCTACTTTTCTCACGGATGAGATCATTTCCTACGATTACGATTGAATTTCTCTAAAGGTCATTTTCTTAATTCATTAATACTATTTTTTTTTATTAATCATGGTTATTCCAATAAAATAAGAAAAAAGAAAAGAAATGAACGTCACACTCGTTGAGATTCGAATTCTTTCATTTTACGAAAGAGCTGGGGCTCGTTAGCAGCAGCAGCAACCAAGGACCAACTCTACGTGCGAGATGTGGTTCTCCCGAAGGACTCAGAAAGAAAAGAAGATGAAGAAAAAGAAGAGAGAAAGAGAGAGAGAGTAAGAGAACGCTCGCTTTTCAATCGAAAACAAGCTGGTCCTGCGCCCTCGACGAGAATTCTCGGAAGGCTCGACTGAAAAATTTCGAAGGTGCCGCAAAGACCTCGAGCAAATGGAGATTTCGTGTGTCTTGACCTTCGTCAAGGGAGGAGCGAAGGAAGCGATGGAGCCTCGGCAGTGGCGGCTCCTGCGAAAAGGAGAAAGCCCTTCTTCTTCTTCTTCTTCTTCTTATCCTCCCTGTTCTGGCTGTCCTTCCAAGCCGGCCGCGTAACCTTCGCTGAACGCGCAATCTCCTTCGAAGAAAACAGTATCGATTAAGAGACCTACCCCTCTCACGTCTCTACCACTCCTCGTCCTTATTCTCTGTCTTCTCCTTAGATAAGGAGACTCCTTTACCCTCTTCCTTCTCCCCCTGTTCTTCTGCTTCTCCTCTTCTCGATACCTTCGTAGTATCGAACAAGACTGAGAAACACCAAGTATTGCTGCTACACTATTTTACTATCATAAGATAAAATACAAACATTTTTACTTAGCAACGAACATAGTAGAAGTTCAATATTAATAATAATAATAATAGTAATAGTAGAAGTAGTAAGTTGACACTTAAGGGGGACGGCACCCATTTGGACGGTCAGTCTTTTAAACATTTTTTAAGAATTTTTTCTCGACGGCCAATAAAAAGATAGAACTTTGAACTTTTTATGATATATTTATTAATATTTCAGTAGTGCGTAACCAAATTTTTAAACATAAATCTCTGTTAGAACATGAGTTGTACCATCGATTTAAGGGGGTCATCACTCGATGGGACGGTCAGTCTTTTAAACAGTTTCTAGGAATTTTTTTTTCGAGGACCAATAAAAAAACTGAACTTTGAACCTTTTATGATATATTTATTACCATTTCGGTAGTGTGTAAAAGAATTTCTAGGCATAAATTTAAGTTAGAATATGAGTTGTACTACTCCGAAGACTTGGATTGAGTATATCCGTGATTTAGAAGCGTCACAGCTAAACTATGCTGATTCCACCACGCATTTTTCCCAAATATGGACTTGTATTTATTACTATAACCATTTGAGTATCGAGTTCTTTAACAAAACACGATCGAGAAAAACCCGAACAGCGCAATGGGATTCTTAAAAATATCCAATAGCTGGGACAGCATTCAAGGTGTGGAATTCACCCCATCCTGTTGACTAAGTGTTTAGGATGATTATTCAACGTTTTCTCACTCATTTTCATTCTGTTAGCCGAAAAGAGGTCGTGGATAGAAGCAACACGGTACGCGTTTAGAAAGGAAAATGGATGGCGAGACCGAAATTGAGCGCAAAAGAATGGTAGAGAAAAGGACGATGTAAGAAAAGGAAGAGTGTTGAGGAGAAAGGAGAGTAGAGGAGAGTGGAGAGAGGTGAGGTGAGGTGAGGAGAGAACGATTGGTAGGAGGAGATAAAGGGCTGCTACGAGGCGGCGGCACCGACCAAAGAATAGAAGCCGTAAGAGGTTCCTTCGAGCGAGAGAGAGTCGAGCCACACTGTGTATGAAAAATAAAAACAGAGAAAGAGAGAAAGAGAGTTCAGGCAGTTCGCTATCGTGGCCAGGATCGCTGAGCTTCGGGGCCTTATTGTGTTGTATTGGCAAGGAAGAAGAAGGGACTAGGGAGGTGGGGGGCCCGAAAAGATGAAACACGGGACTTGGTTCCGTCGAATCTACCCCTAGTTATACACCGTGTTATGATACGCCTCTAACGACCGTGAGATGCCGACGATGAGAGGCTGGCTGGCTGGTTGGTTGGGTTGGCTGGGTTGACTGGGTTGTTGGTTGGTTGGTTGAGTTGGCTGAGTTGGTTGGTTGCTCTCTTTCCATCTCTCAGTTTCTCTTTTCACCTTCGTATTTTCGAAGAACAAAAAAGGTATGTCGGATAAGAAAAATGAGAATTCCTTTCCCCCCTTTCCCTCTCTCTCTCTCACTTACTCATTCTCGTTGTAGAGAAAAAAGAAAAGTATATATATCGAGCGAGATCTTAGAGGTGTTCGTCTATTCATTAACTTTCTTAAGTTACGTTACGTTAGACCGAGAAGAAAAAGGAAAGATAGTAAGGATAGATACATAGAGAGTAAAGGAATACCTTAAGTTAGTATAATCTTGTTTACTATCGCTATGTTTCTCGAGGATGACGCGATAAACGCGCTCTCCTCCGTACGACCGACACAAGGTAAACGGGTTTCTTCTTTAACTTTTCTAATGCCGTCTCGTCTGCGATAATTGGTGATCGGTTGTGTTTTCTATACAGGCATCATATGAAGAGTAGGAAAGAGAAAGAGAGATAGAGATAGAGAAAGGACCAAACGCGTAGCGGTAAACACGATAAAAGTGTGTGCATATATCTTCTTTCACATACATTAAATGCTTTCAAAAGAGAAAGAGAAAGAAGGGGGGTACCACCACGAAGACGACGACGACGACGACGACGACCCTGAGGGCTTGGTAGGCGACACCTAGTCTACCGTGGCTTGCTCCAACTGGCCTCCGCGTGTTTATTAGCATATTGGACCACCAATAACGGCTAATGATCCTTTCGTGAATGCGCGTCCTACGATGGAATTCGGAAAGCTGATCGGTGGTTGAGTGGAGGGAGAGGAGTAGAAGAGAAGTTCTCCATCGTCCTTCCTTCTCGAGGTCTTCCACCTGAAACTTTCCATACCAGATAGAAACGTTATAAATGTATACGTGCTTGGAGGTTACTCACACACACACACACGTACGCACACTTATATTATAACCCGTAATAACATCGTAGAAGAAAAATGTCTCTATAATATTCCTACGTATTTCCACGTAGGAAGAGTAGCCTTGCGAGTATGAAAGAGGGAAAGGAGAAGGGTTTGGAGAGTCGGGAGGGGGTAGTTAGATGAAGTATAAGGACGTGGATAAGCGGTACCGTAGGTCCGGCACTGGCCGGTTGGACTCTCCGGCCGTGGGACGAGGAGTTGGCTGACATTCCATGGATCCCCAGGTAGCATTAAAGGAATGCAGATAGGATGAATGAGGTGGTCCATGCCACCGTCGATGGATGCAGAGAAGTGAATCTCTTCTTCTTCTTCTTCTTCTTCTTCTTCTCCTCCTCCTCTCTGTCTCTTTCTCTTTTTCTGAGCGTGTAAGGAAGATAGACAAATAAAAGAGAAAAAGGTAGGAAAGATAGTACGAACCGAAAGGTAGTCGCCCGAGAGAAAGAAAGGGAGGGGTGAGAGGGAGAATGCGGTGTAGAAGGAAAGAAGAGGGGTAGAGTGGGGTTGAGGGGGCCAGAAACCGAGGCGCATTCCGCGTTACCGCGATAATTAACGGCTATATTCAGCAAGCTCCGTGTTCCACTGTGTGTTGTACGGGGTCCTCTTTCGACTCGATGGAGACCGACGAGGAAGGCGAGACGCAAAGTGGTAAAAAGAAAGAAAGAATGAAAGAAAGAGAAAGAGATTTAAATAAAAGGCGCGAATACACGAGTTTCCTTTAATCAAGAAGATTCTTCCGCCATAGCTCCGGAGAAACTTTAGCAAACGATAAGATTCCTTTTGGAGAAAGAGGATGAGTGGATGAAGAGAGAAAGAGAGAAGGGGGTTTGTGGAGAAGAGAAAAAAGGGAACAGTGGAGGAAGGAGAAACGGATGTTAACCACCGATCAAAACGATTCCATTTTTTTTTCTTTCTTTTTCTTTAACTTCGGCTTTGGTTACAGGAAAGAGAAAGATTAATCGCATTCGATGAAATCTTTTCTTCCTCTTCTTCTCTTCCTCATCGACGCATCGGATCACTTGTTGTATTTTCTGCTCGTTTTATTCTTAACTAATTACTAGTCTGAATTTGAAGGACCCTGATGAGGAAGAAGAGCAAAAGGTGGAAGAGGAAGAGGACAACTACTACTACAACGACAAGGTTCATTCGCTCGATCATTTTAGATCAGTAGCTTCGAAACTCTGCCAGGTTTTCATTCGACAAAAGAATAATTCATAGGGGAAATTTCCATAATCGTTGATATAGCCAACATTGAGGACCTTCTCGGATTTTCATAAGAAACGTGCCGGCCGTTTCTGGCAAATCAAGCCACCGAAAGCCGGATAATTGATTTTCTCTTCAGGGATTATCTTTCTCTCTCTCTCTCACACACACACTCTTCCTATTTCTTATCCAATTTTTATACCTGCGTAATAATCCAAATTTTCTGATTAATCGTTCACATCATAGAACTGAATTCGAAGAAAAGAAAAATACCAAAAAGAAGTTGGTTGCGTGTGAAGAGAAAAAAAGAAACTTGGTGTTAAGGAGATGGAAGTACGAGTTAAAAGAGGGGATGGGGTTGGTGGTGGTGGTGGTGGAGGCGAGGAGGAAGGAACACGGTGGAATAGATATGAATGGTTGAGGGCTATCGCTCTCTCAACACTGGGTCACCGACTGATAATCGTCTTTCGTAGTCTCTCTAACCGTTAGAGAAACACACAATGTGACCAGTCGAGTAAAGAAAGTTAACTTCGACGATAAAAAACAGAATGGGGGAAAAAAAAATATTGGTAACGTAAGGAAAGATAAGAGGAATACTCCTAGGTAGACTGTATTCTGAATATTTCTTCTAAATTCTAAAAATAAAATATTTAAAAAATAGTGTGAATTACATGAGTTGTTCTTGTAAGATCAATCTTGCTTCATTTGTAGAGTTTTGATAATTGTATTCATTTTTGAATCATTAGTTTCTTATTTTGTTTCCTCTTCTCTATTAATATGTTTATCTCATCAAATAAAATAAGTCACATATGTTTGTGTGAGTTTATTAAACGTAGTGATTACGTCATACCGTGTCACGCAAATTCCATAAAAATAATAAAAGGCACGTGTTAGTTAACCTGACTCTCAAGAACGATTTCATTTGCGTTGAAGGTGTGTTACGAGCGTTATTTAAATATTAAAAATTAAAAATAGAAACTAACTGTAATAGAAAAAGTTATTTCATTGGCGTAGTAAGAGTTGCATAGTTAATAAAAACATTATCCAGTTTCTTATTACCTCTTTCCATCTGTGTCCCGAACTTTCCGATAACCGATGAATCTACTGTACACAAACGTATCCGTCCTTATCGTTTCTCCTTTCCTCACTCTAGCAATCGCATTTAATGCCTCTCTCTTTCTCTCTTTCTAACCTCGATAAGCACGAGAGGCAAGAGTGCACGCTCGTGTTCGTTCGTTGGTTGGTTGGTTGGTTGGTTCGTTGGTTCGTTCACTCTTTCGAAATACTCCGCTTTCATTCATGAGCTGGCGGAAACGAACGATTGCGTCCCTCTCTCTCTCTCTCTTTCTACCTCGATCTTTTTTTTCTCTCTTTTTATTTTTCATTCTCTCTGTAGAACGAGCGTAAACGAGAACTACTACTACTCCTCTTCTTCTTCTTCTTCTTCTTCGATTCAAGGGACAAAAACGATCAATGGTCGTTATCGGTGTCGATAATTTTCTAAAGTAAATACAAAAATATACTTCTTGTACTTTTCCAATTCTTTTTCTTTTCTTTATTTTATGAATCGATCCCTCGTTATGTCATAAGTCGACTTTTTATTACGTTACGAACTTAATTTTGTAATTTTGGATATACACTAAGTGGCAATTAAATAAATTCGTTGCATAGTTTGCCATTTTGCGTTAATGCACGACGTTTACATTTGTTTATATTCTTTATCTAAAATAGGGTCTTGTGAGTGTTGCGTTTAAAAACGGCCACCTGAACGGAAAGGACAGGAAAAAGGTCAACGTATTAAGCGATAAACCGTATCGCCCGGGTACCACCATGTGCTGCTGCGGGAGACCATGTATTATACTAAACTTCTTTTTATTGCGATGACTATGCGTTATTTTGTAAACGTATACCCTGTTCAGCTTATTATAACTAACATTTTTCATATTATTAAGTCTCTGTTTCTATGACAACAATTTGTCGACACCACGTAAACGAATGTTCAGCTTTGTATTTTGTTTTATTCCTAAATGTGACACCCAATAAGGAATAATGAAACTTTTGGGATTACCTGACACCTTTAGTTTTGAAAGTGAATATTTTTTCTCTGAGAATATAATCAACTAAACACATCCGTTTTCTAACGATTGGAGAAAGTCGTCGATAGAGATTGGCCCTCGGAGTAGAACACCAAGCAAACCAGCAAGTATGGGTCTCAGGATCGCACACCAAATGGGGTCCCTTTCTTCGAAACCGAAGCGGCATCTTTTTCTTTCCTTTCATTCTTTTAGATCTAATCCATAGATGGATCGTTAGAAGATCGAATTCCGGAGCCTTAAACACACCCCACCACATTTGGGACGACCTAGAAAAGTAAAAGAACTCATAGAGAAAGACCATGGTATGAAAAATTTTTCATTAAACCTTTCTCTTTCTTACCTGGGGACTTACTATACGTGTCCTCATCCTGATCCAAATGCTATGGTCTTCTTCTTTCTCCTAGTTTTCTTTTATGTGTTTTATTTGACAACCTTTCATCAATTAAATGTCAAATAAAATGTAAAAACAATCCTTCCATTTATTTTATTACTTTTTTTTAATTAGGGGGCTCGATTAATTACTTAAACAGCTTCTAAATTAAATTTGTTAGAGTATTTATATGGTCAAGTTATTTATTTTGAAATAAATCATACTCAGGAAGGTAAAAAATGAAAATTGTAATTAAAATAAATACGAAAATTAATTTTTCTCGTTCCTACGTCTATGAATGAGATTCTTTAGAGTTACTTTTACAAACACATATACACATATACACACATACGACATCATCTGGCTTCGCATAGGTGGTAATAGAAAGAAAAAGAGGGGAGATAAAACACGCACGTGCGTTCTGTCGAGCACCTTAGCGCATTCCAACCTACTTCTATGACGAAATTCAAAAGTCTTAGGCTTGATAGTCTATCTTCAAAGAAACTAAATTAATATAATACTCTTCATAAAAAAAATGAGAGAGATAGCAGTCAAATTGAATTCATAATTTGCCGAATCTAATCCTTTCGATGCGTCAGATTTAATCAATTTTCTTCTACTTAAATAACCAATCATCTTTGCTACAATTTAGCAAATTTTCTTAGAAAATCTAGTCTTTAACCAACTATACTTGTTAATCATTTTTTTCTATTCCATAATTTTCAAACGACGAAATAAAATCTCATTCACAACTCTGTTCATAATTATCAGAATGAACAACATTACCCACTTCCTTTTCCAACTATTTTTTAATTAAACTCCTTCCGTAAAGGAAATTCCATTCAGTAAAACCGTCTTTCCCCACCCTCCTTTCTCCTTCTGCTCCTCTTATCGTTTTCGTTTGATTATTAACAAATATTATGTCGAATGATACGTTCGTTTTTAACAACCGATGAGATAAATTTCCCCAAAAAACTTAAATAAACTTTCGATTACGTAGGGTTCCTCTCCCTTTTTTTATTTCAACTTTATTTGAACTTGTAAGTCATAAGAACCACGTGACACAGGGAGAGGTCATTCACCTGTAACCAACTATGATTTTCTTATATTATACTTAAAACCTTCTTACATCAAACCAAGGTAAAATTTCTTTATACGAATATATAATAAATACTTGCAACATGTGATGGGACAGAACAGTCAACTCGTGCAACCAGCTTCAACCAATCTTGCAGTATGATGTTTGCTTGGCTTATTCCAACAATGTTGAGAGTTTCAAGCAACAAAATTGCAAAGAGAGTTTGCACGCCAACTTCTTCTTCTTCTTTTTAGTTTTTTTTTAAATATTTTTTTATATTTTCAGTAGACTGGTATAGAAAGAATTAAACGGTGTAAAGGGAATAGGTCGAGAGGTTGTAAAACTTCAAAGCAGAGTGTTTATGTTTCTTGGAATCCGAATATGCTGGGAGTCGTGGTACGATGAGGTGAAGAGGGGCAAGGGGATGGCAGTGAGGAAGGAAAAGGAGGAAGAGGAGGGTGGTTACTTGTTAGAATGTCCGTTATTCTTCGTAACCGCGGTTAGTCTCGCGACCGCAAGACCTATTAGCTTATCCTATTTCCTTGTCACCGGGGTAATCACGAAACATCTCACAGGTTTACGTGCCATGAAAACGATTAATAGTCCCTACAACATTTCTTTCTTTTCTTCTTCTTCTTCTTCTTCTTTTTACCAACTTATTTTCTAAATTAACACTTTCAACTTTTAGATCGTTGAACTCTTTCTCTCTCTGTCTTAATTTCAACAGAGGAATGAACAGAAAAAAAACTTTATTCCCCGTATCCGATCGTGATTAATCCTTCAATCCAGTTATCTTTTTTTCCTTTTCTCTTATCGTTATTCTTGTTTCGTAGAGGAAAAAATTAGAAGAGGAAAAATTTTCGTGAGGGGATTCCATTTTCCTGGGATCTTCAAAGGCAACCGAAAGGCAAAGACCAAGAAGAAGAAAAAGAAGAGGAAAGGAGGGAGAGAGAGTGAGAAGGGAAAGAGGGTAGGTTGGGGAGGGTATAGGCAAGGGTGAGATGAAAGAAAGGGGAGTGGAAGAAGGGGGATGGGTGTGAGAGAACGGCGGGTGTGATATCCCTTCCAGCTCTTGAGGCGGGTGTTACTACAGGGTGAGGGGTGTGAGGAGGTAAAGGAGATATAGGTACGGGCCAAAAGAGGGGGTGGGGAGGGAAGAACGGGGAGAGAGGGTTCTATAGGAATTATATGATGGGAAGGGAAGCAATTATTGGGATGATGGATGGCCCCAGGGCGCCGTTGTGGTAGTGGGCTTCTCTCTTTCTAACCAAAGTTTTCTCTCTCTCATTCTCTCTCTCATTCTCTCNGCTTGGGTTCCTGATGATGATGATGGTGGTTGGTGGTTGTGGGATAGTGTGTTGTCTCCGGGGTTTGTAAGCAAAGCTCGCCGACGTGTTTTTCGGATCAAATATCGAAGAGGAAGAGAAGGAGGAGGAGGAGGAAGGAGGAGTATGAAAGAAGAGCTCGATAAAGGTTCTTCGATGATATCACCGAGACAAAAGCGAAGATGGATCGAAGTGATCGTTCACGTTAATGGAACTTTTATTCGTAAAAACCGTATTATTCCTTTCCGATAATCCGATTTAACGATATTATTCCCTACGTTTATAATACCACCCCTCATTCCATCCCTTAACCCTTGCGAGTATTCTCGCTTCATCGTAGGGTACTTAATTTTAATTAAGCAAACTACGACAGTCTCTTTTTCTCTCTCTCTCTCTCTCTCTCTCTCTCTCTCTTTCTCTCTGTTTGTTCTTCGTATAATTTCATGAAGTATAATAAAAAAAATGAACAAACGTGATTGCCGGAGATGAGAGGGTTAATAAATTTTTTGGTCGATTAATCGGAATCGTGTCGATGATTTCTTTTTCTTCTATTATTCCTGAAACGTTTGCTGTTACTTTTCTATTGGAATCTTTCTCGTCAAATTTATAATTCGATTATGGGAAGCTTAAAATGTAGTCCCATTTCTTTTTCAGTAACATTACACTAACTTGAATTTCGTAGAACAATTTTAACGTTTTTATTTTTTCTCTAATCTTTTTATCCTCGTCGTTTCTTTTTAAATCACCAATCTCGTATTCATTCCCAAAGGTTTTTCTATTTTTTTTTCTGTGTTCTTTTTTTACGAAGCAAGAAAGGTATTCCTTCATTCGTAGACGTTGATTTTAGGAACAGAGAGGAGAAACCCAGCGTGCTCGGATTCGCTACTTAATTCGATTTATCTCTCGCAAGAGGGGTCTCCAAACGAAATCGCGCGGCAAGGGTGGTTTATGGTGGTGGTGGTGGTTGATGGTGGTGGTCCTCCACTCGACGCGAGCCGGGTAAAATGGTAGGGGTAAAGGGTTTGCTTGCCATCAGCTACACTCGAACGCACACCCTTACTCTTTAGAAATCGAAGAGCTTGCGCGTACATGTCGGATAGAACGTTCCTAAATGGCTGCCACTGTCGAAAGGGTGAGATCGATGCCGGGCCCAATGAAAACCTCGGAAAATCACCCTCCTATTTCTCATCTACGAAACCTTATACTTCTATCTTCGTATATATATTTTTCAGAACTCTAATTTTCTTCTTTATCTGCTGATGATTTTAAAAGTTAAGGGGTCAGTCTGAGGTATGAACAAAACAAGTACTTTAAATCATTTTTTTTCTCAGTAATTCAATTTATTTAATAAAACCAACATCTTGTGCTTGTTCGAAAACTAAGAAGCTCATAGTTTAGCAAACTCTGTAATATCTGTTGAAAAGGGGTTGGAAAATAAGAAGGGAAGATTCTCAATTGTCGACAGGTATTCTGTTCATGGAAACCGATGTAAATTACATCACAAACCATGCTAGTTTAACCAAACCATTAGAATTACTCTCTTAAGGATAACATAGAAAATATCCTTGTTTTGTACATACGTTATACTAAGAGAGATTATAGTTATCGTACCCGCCTCTCTGCGGGTGATTTCGAATACGAATAAGAGAGTGCCAAGAAAAAAAAAAATGATCCTGCCACCGATCACGAAGGTGGTGAAGAAGAAGAAGAACGAAGAGGGAGAAGGCGTAAACTGGCAAACCGACGCAAACGTATGAAAACAAATTACGAGGCGGCGTCTGTTTGTTGTGCACCACTACCACCACCACTATCAAAGAGTGAGAGAGAAAAAGGAAGATGCATCTTCTGGTTCTCAGCTTCTTTTCCAATGCTCTGATGCATACATACGAGAGTAGAAAGAGAGAGAAAGAGAGAGGTAGAGGAGACGCCATAGATGGATTCTCGAAGATACATTCCATCCCTCCTCCTTCGACTCATCTCATCTCATCTCATCTCATCTCATCTCATCTCCTCCTTCTTTGCACCAGCCGCACAAGAAGATGCGTGAACACGTTCCCTCGGTTTCAACGTATCCTTCTTTACAGGTCACACTGTATACACCATAGGAATTTCACCGTAGGATATATACCTGACTTGTTGTTGTTCCTATTATTACTTTACCTACCTTTTCTGAAACCTTTAACAGAACCAAAAGCTAGGATGACGTATTCGAATAGGGAACAAATCAAATATCTTTGGATTGTTATTTGTGAAAATAAGAAAATTAAACATCGGAGTTTTCGATAATAATCGAGGGTGTATGGGGCTATTAAATATGAGAGTAAATAGAACCTATCTAAAGTGTTTTCTTAAAATTTTCGAGAAAATTTAACAGAGATGGAGGGTACTGTACCACCCCCTTTTCCTGCATCAGCGAATCGAGGATATATAGTGACGGCGATTAACTACATTATATTCTTGAGTGGGGTTGGATGGGAGGGGGATGATGTACCGTATCAAATTGAATTCGGCGCACGCCAGCGCACACCATCACCACCATAAACCAGGATTCGAGATTCTGCGCATAAACGACGTAGACTACAAGGCGATAGTAGACGAATTACAAACCCGGCTTCAAAGGGAAGTGGCGACGATTAAGCAACGATGCATTCCACAAATGCGGTTACCCGTGCACCTACTATGTACATTTGTATGTATGTATGTATGATGAGAGCACGAGGGCACGCGGATGATGCACCACGATGCACCACGATGCTTGGCATTCCTAGAGTAATATTAACGATCGTCGAGAGTGCGCGAGATGGATGGTTCGATGAATGGTTGGTTGGTTGGATGGTTGGTTGGTTGGTTGGTCTGTTGGATACGAGTTCGCGGGAGACCTCCTAGTTTCGATTCGAACACTATAATACTAACAACCAATCCTGCCAAGGAATTATGTAGACTTTCATTGGTACGGAATTCTGCACCATCGAATATTCGATCTTGTTTTTTAGAATTTTAAATTACCTTTTAATAGTACGTTTTTTAATTATTATTTAATTATTATCTTTCTTTCTCGTATGACATTCAACCTTTACTCGTTTTA
The DNA here is from genome assembly GCA_023678845.1 of Mischocyttarus mexicanus. Classification (NCBI taxonomy): domain Eukaryota; kingdom Metazoa; phylum Arthropoda; class Insecta; order Hymenoptera; family Vespidae; genus Mischocyttarus; species Mischocyttarus mexicanus. The sequence continues at coordinate 478,253 of JACGTP010000057.1, read as the reverse complement.
ATTGATTAAAGAGAACATTCTCAGCCACGTAAAGTCGATTGATCGATCCGAGATTATGCCGACTTACGAAGGATAAACGTAACAGGTTGAAGTTGATATGCCAAGTTTGATTATCGGTGTTGAACACTTTCAGAATTATGGGACAAGTTAATCGATAACTATTGCGTAATTTTCCATTGAATAATTATACGAAGCAACCCCTTAAAAGCAGCCTTTTTCAAAGCTGAGTTCAACAAATTTTGTAGAACATAAACACCCATTCGTCCAGTTAATATAAAAAAGAAAAGAAAGAAAGGGGGTGTATGGGAACGATATTATTTTTACTGTCCCGTTAAAAAAAATCATCACGAGGGTCGTCTCATCCTGTTGGTTTTCAACGAAACAGGATTTCGTCCTCTACGACATTCGATGCTTCGTGTCTTCCCTTTTCTCATGGTGGTAATGGTGGTGGTGGTGGTGTTGTAGCCCTCCCACGTACTTGTATCGATTTACGTATTTATTCTATCCGAAAATTTTTTCGGATAGAAAAAAGAGAAAGAAAAAAACAAAGTGTAACGCGATTTGCAATAAACAATTATTACGAATTTAACTTTCCCTTTTATCTCTTCTCCTCATTTCTTCTTTTTATATCAAAGCTCTCCTATACCAAATTTTATATCATAGAAAATGATACACACGTTCTACTCAAGTCGTTGTAAAAACTAGAAAAAGAAAAATATTAAAAAGAAAAAGAGTCTCCGGAAACTATGGAAAAACAAACTCAAAGGTCCTCAGAAAACACTCATGGCGGTGCATCCCTTCGTTCACGTCTCCCTTCCTTCCTTCCTTTTTCGGTACCCGTGTGAACGAACATAATGAAATAAGAGCAAACAGTAGGGGGGAGTCTAAGGAAAGACGACGAAGCAGAAGAAGTTGACTGGACGCCGAAGTAAAGGTCGGTAGGAAGGTTTGGAGGATCGAGGGAATAGAGAGGGGGGGTGGAGAGTAAAAGCCAGCAGCAGCAGCAGCAGCAAGGCCTTTGATGTTTTCACGTACAAAGTCCGATGCGTTCACGTGGTGGTCCCCAACATGCCACAATGGCCTAGAAGAAGAAGGAAGAAGGGCCTACAAGGTGCTACGGTCACGTCGTTCTTCATACTCAATTATCATATTGGGTCTAGGACCAGTTCTACGTCCCTCCTCCACCCTTCTACCTCACCCCCACCCATCATTTTACTCAACAACCATCTCTTTGCCCTTCCTTCTCTGCCTGGGTCTTCTCCTCCTCCTAGTCGTTCAGTTAAATCTTTCTTTCTATCCTTTTCTTTTCCTTCAGATGATTCTTCTTTCGGTCTTGTTTCTCTCACGTTCTACGGAACCATCAAGATCACCCTCATCTTCTCTTCATATTTTTTTTTCTCTCTGTCTCTCTCTCTCTCTCTTTCCTTTTTTATCCTTCTCTCACCTATTGTCGACCGGCTGGTAGCATAATGCATCTTAAACGGCGGCGCCTCAAAGATCGACACCTCAGTTTGGCCTCTTCGGAATTCTTCAATATAAATTAGACTCTTGAATGGGGATTTCGGATAGGCGGTGAGAAAGGATAGGAAGAAGGTGCATGAGGTAGAAGATAGGGAAGAAAGAGAAGAAAAAGAAATGTCTGTGGACTCTCACACATATGTAATTTATTTATCTATGCGTTTGAATATGTCGAAACGTTTCGTTCCAACACCCTTCTCCTCCTTCCCTTCCTCTTTCTCCTGCATCCTTGTCGGCACCCGTCGTCGTCGTTCTGTCGCCTTCCACGAATTTCTCCCCTTTTCACTAATTTCTTTTCTTTCTGACTTTTTTCTGAATCTTTCCAAATTAATTTTCAAACTTTATTGATTTTTCTATCAAAGTTAAATATTTTTGTATTTTATTATGTATTAGATCTTGTCTTATTTTATTTGGAATTAAAGAAAACAAGTGACTTATGTAAGGCACGATTTAAATAAAGTTCGGTCTATGTAAGGATCGTCTTAAATAAGATGTGCCTGTGTAAGGAATGTCTTAAGTAAGGTTTAGCCTAAACAAAGTGTGACTCATAAGGATTTTTTAAGTAGAGTACGACCTATAAAGGATTGTCTTAAATAAAGTAAGACTTATGTAAGGATCTTCTTAAATAAGGTTGACCTGTGTAAGGTACAACCTATTTAACGTGTTACCTATGCAAGGTACAACTTAAATAAGGTCATAATTAAAAAAAATATATATATTTCTTTACATATACATTTTTAAATTATCTTTTTGTATAGTATTCGTTTGAATCGATCTACCCAAAATCGTAATAATGAACGCGACTGCATTCGACTTGCGTTCTAAGTCGTCTTGTGAACGATAATGGGAAGATACTATAATAGAGAAGGCCGGAAAGTACGAGTAAGAGAAAGAGGGAGAAGGAAATAGAGGGAGGAAAGGAGAGTACCACCACGAGTAGTAGTCTTGCGTATAGAAGCCCACACGAGTCTGGCCGGATATACTCCCGCTTCCGGTCCAACACACAATCCAACGCAAGTTCTCTTCTTAGCTCTTCTTATTCTTATTCTTGTTCTTATTCTTATTCTTATTCTTCTTAAGACATCGTTAACGCGTTTAAACCCTCTCCTTCCTCACCCCCCTGACTCCACACAAGAAATATGTTTTATTTATTACACTTATGAAGAAAACATTCTAGATTTTTCAACGATTACGTTCAAATAGAAATCGGTTTGAAAAACATTGTACATTTCTTTTTACAGAGAAAGAATGAAACAATGATTCACACATACTACTACTACTACTACTACTACTACTTTCAATGGTTAAGAATCGTTCACGTTTTTGACCTTTCGTCCAACCGTTCCATTCCGGTTCTTATTTAACGATTTACTTTCAGGCCCCTTTTATAATTGCATTAGTGCATTAGTTTGATAATTAGTTTGATATTTTCTGTCAGAGATAATACCGAAGTTAGTATTGAAATTCTAGTTGAACTATATAAAATGAAATACTTTCTAAAAGAGGGGAACGAGAGTGTGTGAGAGAGAGAGAGATGTTGACAAAGAATGAAATTAAGGAGAAAGAAAGAAAGAAAGAAAAGAAAAGGAAAGGAAAGAAATTGGAAGGGAGTGTGGAGGGAAGGAGAGAGGGGGTGGAGGTATAGGACGGTTTCCGTTCGTCGTCGGACGCATTTCGATGAGACAGATTTAGACGGGAGGAAAAAGTGGGTGTAGGGGATTACGTGGCCTGTTTACAGAGAGAGGAGGAGGGAGGGCAGGAGGGGGACTCATGCCGTTCCGTGCGAGACGAAGAGAAAGAGAACGCGCGAGGAAGAGGAGGAGGGGTGGAGGAGGTCGAGAGCAGGCACCAATTTGAGAATCGCCGACGACGACGACGACGACTACGACGACGACGACCCTGGGCACCGACGACTTCCGGCGGTGGTGGGTTCCGTTGACCCCGCGCGCAACTTTCGCCGCCAGCTCTCCACCGCACCTTGCCCTCTTTGCAACAACTTCTGCGACGCAGAAAGCACAACCCCACCTCACCCTACCCCTGGTCCTCTTACTCCTTTTCTCTTTCTTTTGAGTCAGGAGCAATATTATCGAGGATACGACGAAGTAGTATAATCTTTCTTTACTCAACCATTAAAACAAACCATTTTTTTTCTGTAATAATACATAAAAATGAAAGGAAATATTGATCTTTCCAAAATGTTTCATTATCTTTTTAACATCGTAGATTATAAAAATAGACAAACTTTCGGAAGAAAATAGTACACACGTATATAGTGTAATAGTAATAGTAGTAATAGTAGTAGTAGTAGTAGATATACGTGTGTATATTCCAGAATGGTGGGTGACGGTAACTTAACGTGTACTACAAAAATACTACTACGCGTTCCATCGAAGGGGGTTGAATTGAGCTTGCTTAACGTCAGAGAAGGTTCAGAAGAAGGAGAATGACGAGGTGAAGGAGATGTAGGAGGGAGAAGAGGAGGTGGTAGTATACAGTGACGTTACGAGCAGGAAACCAGAAGAAGAAGAAGAGGGGTGATGTTAGCTACCTACCAACCATAAGCCCCTTTCTCTCTTTCCCTCAACATGTGCATTCGTCTATTCTGTATACACACACACACATTAACATCTTCGTATTCATACGACGAAGTAGGGTGGGCGTGTATATGTGGTTGTGGAAGAAAAGAGGTAGGAGAAAGTTGTGTAAAGGAGGCGAGTTTCTGCGCACGCGCACGCTACGTGTCTGCTGGCAGTTTATGAATGCACGACGTAAACGTGCACGTAGTCGTCGTACCGTACGCGTACGTACGTACGTACGCGCGGTACATTCATGCGGACCCCGTCAACGTATTCTCCTCGCCTACTTGCCTGCCTGCCTGCCTGCCTTCCATCGTATCCATCCTCTCCTCGTGCGTCAAGAAAGAAAGAGAGGGAGAGAATGGTCTACCATACACTTACACACACACATACATATGCATATATACTTGATGTAAGCGTGTGTAGCGGAGGAGGAGGGCGCCAATGATGGATTTTCTTAACCCTAACGACATTGGACGGACCACCATCAACTTATGTGTCCTTCTTCTTTTTACCTTTGCCTTCGAGTGTTCCATCTTTCTTTCTTTTTATTTCGTAAACCCCATTCTCGAATTCGTATGAACGAATACACCGTAAAGGCAAACGAACACCACGAGAGTTTCCTTTTTTTTTTTAAAGGTGTGTCGTAACGGAGCATTATTATTACACTTCCAAGTGCAAAGCTCCGTGTGGTATTGACGTATGAGTCACGTTTGTTGGACCTCTCTCTGCGGATACATATATTCAGTAACGTAACATCGGTGCTGCTGTTACTGTTGCTGTTACTATTGCTGTTGCTGTTGCTGTTGCTGCTGGTTTCGTATAAGCGCACACGTAGGCACATTTCCCCTAACTCCTCTTCCTCCTTCTCCTTCCCTTTTCTCTTATTTCGCGCGCCTCATGCACGCACACAAGTTAGCGGATATCGACAAGTAAGCAAACGCATGCGCACGCCCTCTCCTGCAATAATAATTGCACTCATTGACACTTTTCCGGAGGTTCATTCACGAAACTTCCTACGACGAGTTCTCGTATCATTTCTTTCTTTTCCTTTTTTTCTTTCTCGCTTTCTCTTTTTATTATAAACTTTGACTCGAATTAATTAAAGCAACGTTTCTATTTCTGTGTTTCAATTTAAAATATGATTTTTAATAATCACGATAAATAATTGGCACATTTTGTTTTGTTAACACTTTGACTGCCACGCCGAAATCACGTGTTTCGCTTGTGGCGCCATGATAGTATTTTATGATGCAAGATTTCGTAGAAATTAATCTTTCATTTTGATATTCCAATAAAAATTTGTAATTGTTCAATGATGCAGTTTTTATTTCAAAGTATTGCGACGTCCCGTCTTGATTTTCTATATTTTTTCGCAGTAATACAACTAAACCACGAGTGATACTATTTCCAGTAGTTTATGCAAGAGGCAGATCAGCCAAATTTTAATAATTAATATAAAAATTAATAACAACAATCTGTGATAGTTTCAATAAAAGATTTATTAAACAATATTAATAACTTAAGTAAAAGAATATTAAACCAAGTTGATGAATAAATATATAAAAGGAGGATATTAAATTTCTTTTATTTATCAAGATAAACTGTTGATAAGAATATTACTCATAAGTGAAAATGAAAAACAAATTATCAATCCTTAAAAATACTTCTTAGAAATCATCATCGTAACGACAGTATATTCTAATTAATTGTATTGTTTTAAATACGTTAAAAAACATTAAACTTTTACAATTTAAGTAGTTCAATCAATAATAGTTCAACCACGGTCACCAATGAACCACCGTATCGTCACAAGAAAAATCGTGGTCGATCATAAATGACCAACGTGGCAGTCTAAGTATTAAAAAACAATTTCATCGTCAAAATCGTTATCATTTTCAAACATAGTATCGGGCATAGAATGATAGGTCAATGAACTCTATCAACAGTACTCTAAACCTTGACGCAATTATTATTTTTTAATCGAACAGTTCAGTTGTAGAAAAAAAAAAACTGATAATGAAATAGAAAAAAGAACTAACTCGAGTCTAACATAATTCATTCATACATCAGAGATATAATATGTACAGAACGAGTAGATAATCTTTGACGTCAGACGATTAACATTACTCCGAACTTTCATTTCTAAACTTTGCATTCAAAGTTATTCACATGTGTGTGGTTGTCAGTTGACATTCTTATAAATACACCTACGAATATTATTTCATTGTAATGTTGTCGGATCTTTAACCACAATTCAATAGGAAAATCCGACATTTGTTTTCCACCAATCCATATTACTTGCAGTAGAAAGTAAGTCATCAATTTTAGCTTGAAATAAATGTAAAAGTAATGGATTTCTTAAGTAATCCATCATATTTTCCTTGAAATAAATATAAAAGTTATGGTATTTTTTCTACTACATCATATATATACAAATATCTCTCTCTTTCTCTCTTTTTTTTTTCTTTATCTTGTTCTCTTTCTCAATCGTTTGACTCTCGTGACTTTATCTACGATTACATTCTTGGTCGCTCGAGCGTATCGCGATTAACGGCGAGAGGTTCCATTCACCAAGAAGAAGAAGAAGACGAAGACGACGAAGAAGAAGAAGAAGAAAAAGAAAAAAGAGAAGAAGAAGAAGAAGAAGAAGTCTTCTCAACGGCCGAATAAACGCGTCACACCTCGGATATCTATTTCTGCATTCCGCTCCTTCCTCTATACGAAGAAAGAAAGAAAGAAATAAAGAAATAAGAAAAGGAAAAATAAAAATACGAGGTAGACTGTACGGGAAAGAAGAAGAAGAAGTAAGAAGTAGTAGTAGTAGTGGTAGTAGTCGTAAAGACGGAAGGGAAACGAGTGAAAGAAAGATGAAGAAACCCCATACACACACTCCCACACATACTCATCGTCATATGTATGTATCTCTTTACGAGAAGGAAACCGAAAAGGATGAGAAGAAGAAGAAGAAGGGATCGTTGAAAGAGAAAGATAGAAATAGGAGGACAGAAAACGAGAGACAGAGTCAGCGACGCGGAGGAGGAATTTCCTGTTGTGAACGTCTTCGGCGGGATGCATCTGCCTGTTCTGCTTGCCCCTGCTGTTGCTATTGCTGTTGCTGTTTCTGTTGCTGTTGCTGTTGCCTCTTAAGCTCGAGCCACGCGTGCGAGTACCAATTAAGGCGCCACGAGTCCTCGTGATTAGCCCCACGGGTAAAAGACCCTCTCTCTCTCTCTCTCTCTCTCTCTCTCTCTCTCTCTCTCTCTCTTTTTCCCTGCAGAAGCAGGCACACGCTTTCGGTAATTATACGCATAGTCCGAGTAGTAGTAGTAGTAGTAATAACAGTAATAGTAGTAGTAGTAGTAAGTTCAAAGTCGCGCGCACCAATTCTTGATTTCGTTTCCCCGGAACTTTACCGTTTCCATTGTCTCTGATCTCTTTCCCCCTTTTCCGTTTTGACTTCCCGACTCTAAGGAGCACCTACCTGTTGCAATTTTTCCCTTTATTCCGTTGGTATTTCATAGTCAATTCTAAATGACGAGAACAATCATTATTACGGTCACCCCAGTATGACTGGCCTGTTTTTCTAGCATTTCTTTTTTTAGGAATTTTTTTTATGACCACCGATACAAAGATAGAACTTTGAACTTTTATTTATTCTTGTAAGGTTGAGAAAGATAGATGCAAGTTAGAATGTATGATCTAAAGTCACAGGTGTATAAGCGGAGGCTGTAAAGTTGAAAGAAAAAAAAAACTGAGAGAGAGGGAGAGAGAGATCACAAATGATTCATCGAGAAGTTCATTCGATCCGGCTTTACACGCTCGTCCCACGCGGAACGCGACGAATCTCTTTCTTCCTTTCGAATAATGACGCTGTAAAAAAAAAAGGAGAAGAAGAAGAAGAAAGAAGAAGAGGTGGCGGAGAAGGAAGAGGAGGAGGTGAAGATGGTGATGATGTTGGTGGTGATGGTGGTGGTAGAGAAGTTCGGAGGTCTTCTGAAAAAGGGAGTGGAGAGTCTAAAACTCGCGGCCACGGCTCGTTTACGTTTGTAAGACCCCACCCAAGCGAACCTCACCGAGGATCTCCGTGAAACGGATCGGTAATTAAGAAAAGCACAAGGAGGAGGTGGAGGAGAAAAGGAAGAAGAAGAAGAGGAAGGTGGAGGAGGAGGTGTAGTGGTGCCGTTCGCGCGCATTCCGTCACGTTTTCGTGTCTCTTTATAGGTTAGGTGCGCCTTTGCGACGACGACACACTGGCGTCGCACCGACCAAATTCTAACGAAAAAAATAAATAAAATAGGAAACAGGGATGATAAAGATGGGACACAGATGGGACAGGAATAAAATGAATAAAAATGGTTCTCTGAAGGACCACCATCGACGTCCTCGATACTTGACACCGATATTCGACGAGATAATAGCAAATAACGAAAAGAAAAATGGGAGGGCAGAAGACATAGGACGATTTCAGCCTCGATGATTAATCGATTTCGATTAATAATCTAAATGAGATTCTTCTTCGATATTTTAATTCACCTTACATTAGTCCCCTCCTCTTCTTCCCTTCCTACTCTTCCAAGTCTAACTACTATCGTCTTTCCTGGTCAAATTTTTTGGGACTCGTTACAGTAACGTTCAGTAATTTACCAGTTTTAATATCATTTCAATATTATTTATGACAGTTATTAGAATTCTTGGCATGTAGAATCAATTAATTATTATACCGGATGGCTGTCATATATTTAATTACTACCCGTACGAAACAAATGCTTGTTATTTCATTTCTATCCCCTAGGATATGTAATCCTTAATTTATTTTATTATATCCTCGATTATGTTTGCCGTGTGACATTTATTCAGTAACCGACAACTACGACTACGATTACGGTGTTGGTGTTACCGTTTCAAGGCGTTCTTTGTATACTTCGAATAAAAAAAAAAATTAATAAAACAAATACCTTTGGTTGGTCACTACGCCACTGACCTTAATGACCGTCGTACGTACCTCTTGCGTGGCGTACCACTGACGATAGTTAAGTATCCTCGTCCACAGCAACAGCTTGCATATCAAGCGACTATCTTTTAACATTTTCTTCCTTTCACCGTCATCGCTGTGACAGTCGCATACGCATTCCTCGAATTTCGAAATTTTAAAGCTTCAAAAGAAATTTTTGTTGTTTTTTCTCTTTTCGGTAAAAAAAGGGCAATGAGAGGAATCGTTATCCCACGCTATGAAAGCAACCGAAAAAAAAATGCCGCTAGTGAAAAAAAATCTCTCTCAATGTCATTTTCTTCGACAAATGCATCCACCAGCACGCACCCTCGACAAAAGAAGGACCATCCATCTTTTTTGTTAAATCGTTTAATCTAGAAAATATTCTACGATTTCTCTGACCGATTTCAGCAAGCAAACCCCCACAACCCCAGGTCATTTCTAGGTGTTGTGTGTATACCCTCTTAAAGGTATTATAAAAATTCGTCCCTTTTTCCTTTTTAGGGTCGGGGGATGTCCGTCCGATCTTATTTGCGATGCGCATTCCATTCCTTAGAAAGAAACCGTATTTCCACAATCATCATCGGGTTGGGGAGGAAGGATTTCTTTTCTTCTCAATATTAAGAAAAGATATTTCATATATATATTCTTGGTTAGTTGAAAAAAAATGTTCTCTAGTCTTTTCCTTTTTCGTTAGAAGAATTTTCTTTCGGAATTGTTCGTGGTGATGGTGATGGTGGTGGTGCTGGTGCTAGTAAACAGAGGATCAAGCAAGCATCTCTCTCTCTTTCTCTTCTCAACATCCTCTCACGTGCAAGAAGACACGTCGAACTCAGCAGCACACAGCATTAGGGCAGGGGAAGATCGACAACCACCACCACCACCATCATCATCATCATCATCATCATCACCACACCACTACGTTAGGTACGTGGTTGCAGGTCTGTTTGGCGGCGAGCGCCGGCGGTCCGTTTCCGAGAACTAACGGGTCTCCCCTTCTCTTTCTTTCTGTATCTCTCTCTCTCTGTTTTCCCCTTCCTTGGAGTTCACAAACGACGACGACGTCGACGACGACGATTCTCCTCTCCTTCGTCGTCTTCGTCGACGTCCGCCGTCGTAGTCGTCGTTGTAGTCGTCGTAGTCGTCGATCCTAAGGAAGGAACATCGCGTAGGGTCGCGCGCGAGCGTTACCAAAACGGTGAGAGGCATTTGTGCATGTGTGCAAGCACTAGTTGGCGCGCCGTGCGCAGTATTTACTGCGCAGCCCGCGTCTGCGCACACTAACGAGTGTGACGCTCTGGCGATCATTCTCAGTGTGGCACCGACCGTCGTGCGGGTTTGTAGTGCACATTTTTTTTCTTTATTGTATCGTCGTAATATTTCGTTGCATTTTCAAACTGAAGAGGGGAAGCATCGGCAACGTCTTCCTTTCATATATATACATTTATACATACATGTGCATAAATCGAGACGCCCAAGCGCGTGCGCGAGCCTGTCTCTTACAATTGGTTGATAATTTTACGCGCGAATGTTTAATCGGAAAAATTTCGATCAAATATCTTCAATTAATTGATTTCCGTTGTTTTGCATAGGCATTAGTGTCATACGGTATATATATTTGATTTTTAACGAAATATATCATGAACGAAACTAGCAAAAAACCTAGAAGACGGAAAAGGAGCGTCGCGAAAGAATCGGGCGAATTTACCGCAGCGGACTTCCGCTTACCGGAAATCGTGTTCTGTCCAACGTTTAGGCCGAATCTTTTTTCGTCTCGTCGCGTTAACGAGCCTCCCTGAAAAATAGTGCGCATCCGTTGTCTGTGAAAAGAAAGACGATAATGACGAATCCGGGATTTCCTCTTGGTCTATCGTTTTTTTCTACAACTTCTTCTTTCCCACCGCACCTTTGGATGGGAGAAAAAGGAAAATAAAATGGGGGAAGAAAACTGGTGAGGTAGAGCCAGGACCAGGACGAGAACGAGGGTGAGGACTTGGACAGAGGGCGAGGGCGAGGACGTGGCGTGGACGTGGACGTGGACGAGGACAGGAGGGACACTGGAAAATGGAAGAAACGAGCTTCTTGCGTCTATTCGAGTGAGACTCTCTCTTCTTCTTTCATCGTTCGGCGCACGGAAAGCGTATTAAAGGAGTAACGAGGAGCGACGTGACTTTAACCGATAATTGGACCATTCTTTTTGCCATTGAGGTAGTAATGGCCCTTGTAGCGTGGTCACGCTACACTACGGTGCGCCATAGTACTATAGAGACTTCCGGTCGGCCGCAGGAAGTGAGACACACGTGTTCGGCCGTGTGTGTTCCCATAATACGGGCCCTAGCCCCTCCTCCTCTCTCTTTCTCTGTCTTTCTTTATGCTTTTTCTCTCTTTCTCTCGAGTATTAGCAGCAGCAGCAGCGTTCCAGGTTCGACGGCCCACTCGTGAAGCGAATGAGTGCGCACCGCGCGGACGTATTATACCGTTCGACCTAACACCAGCCGTCGTCGTAAACGTAGAAAAGTGAAACGATGTAGATTAGTATGATAAAGAAAGAAAATAATAATTCTTCTAACTACCGCCCTTGTAAAATGCCAAAGCTCCGATTGACCTAACGCCGCGTAATCTCGATCGTTTTTTTCCCGTTCACTTCTAACTGCACTGCTTGATACACAAGTCATTTTATCTTTCTTTTTTCTTTTTTTTTGTTCAATAATAATAATAGTAATAATAATAATGATACCTTTAGGAGTTTTGAATTCTTTTAGAAACTTAAACAACCTACGCATCGATTTACTACCCACTCGATGAGCTCTAGCTCTCGTTTACGCGCTCATGTTACTACTCGAACCCGTTCGTTCATGCTGCATTAACAAGTTATCCTATCAGTAATTTTTATTTTTATTCTTTTTTTTATTATATTAATTAATTTTTTTTGTATGTATATATAAGCATGCGTGTGTGTATGTATTTTGGTAAAATTCCTTGGAACATTTATTTGTCGCAATTTTTACGAGTGCAAGAACTCGACGAATTATTATTGGTTGAGGAAGCGAAGGGAAAAGAGAGTGGAAGAGAGAAAAAGAGGGAAGGGAAAAACTGAGAGGAAGAGAGAAAGAGAGAAATCTTCTCAAGTTCATCGCTCCCGCGCATGTGCAAACATACGGCGCATAACACGAGGCATTCATGTGCCCCTCTCTCTTTCTCTCTCTCTTTGGTTTATCGTTGGCGCTCACGCTTTCGTGAAGAAGATCTCGTCTCTCCTACTTCATCATTTCTTTCTCTTTCTTCTTATTCCTCTTCGTCCTGTCCTTAACACACCGACAAAGCTTAACCGCCCCTTTCTCCTCCCCTATATCAACTTAAATGCGAATAGATATATATATTTTTCTTAAACTTCCCCCCGGTACGATAATTTAAAAAAAACAACCATTTTCTTTTTTCCTTTCTCGATACTCTTTCTTCATATTTTAATGCATTGGTCGAATTTTCGCCCATAATTCTTTAAGAAAACCTAATAATTTTTTATCCACCAACCAAATATCGAAGAAAGAAAAACAGAATATACTTATATCTGTTTCATCGAAAAAAATAGGACGGGTGGGGGAAGCTGTGTAGCAATGCCAATGAGAAGATTAGGCAGCCATTTATACGCGACCGATCATCTCCACCTCCTCTTTCTTCTTCTCCTTCTTCACCACCTCCTCTTTCGTACTGTGACGACACGTATCACCACACTGAAGTAATCGTAGGATATTTTCATCGAACAAAGGCAAACTGATTAAACGCGAAGTAAGTAGTAGAATCTTTGATGACGACGTCAACGAAGGACCCAACGTCGCACCGCCGCGCATTTGCATTTTACGGTCTCGCGAAATTACGTAGAATCGTGTTTACGTCTAAAACTTCGAGAAGACGAATGAGTCGCAAAAGACAGGAGGCCCCCTTCAACTCTTAGAGCCACATGGACGTTGAACTCGCGGTACATCAACCTCTCTTTCTCTTTCTATGGCGTTGCAAATTATGGTGTCGAAGGGCATCGAACTTGCATGCCATTACGATTTCTCATCGGTTCCTTTAGAATCTTCAAGAAAAAAACTTTCGAGCGACATTAGGGCCAAAGTCCTTCCCCTCCTCCATACATACATACATATACTCCCTCCCCGTTCACCCCATATATCGAAGAAACGCCTTCCCCATAGAGGTGCGCGCTGAATCGTTGAAGGAGAGAGTACGGGCCGTTGGGTTGTTGTTTACGTCGCGCTGCCGAAGGGCCTCGGGGCCACCACCGTCGTGGAGGAGAAGCCACGAAGAAAAGGTGGTGGTGGTAGAAGAAGAAGGGAAGGGAAGGAGTAAGCGTGGCCAGGGTGGAGGAAACGCAAGCGGGGCAGCGTGAGACCGAAGAGCATTTAGTGCTTGCTCTTGCCGACGGGACCCAATCCCCCACCACTACCCACCAACTCTTCTAGTACCACCACCATAACCATCACCACCACTACCCTACACCATCATCGGACTCTCTCTCGGTGCGATGCTCCTTGCCTGGTGCGGTGGGTGCGAGGAGGACAGAGTCGAAGCGTCTGAGCCGCCAGCCGCCATGACAGAGCGGAATGCATGAGAACTCGGAGCTACTGACCCTCTTGTCTTTCTATACTCTTCTTTCCTTTGCTTTCCTTTCTTTTCCTTTTCTTTCCTTTCTATCTCCAAGAATCTCTTTCGTACTCGAGATACCACTTCACCTTGCTAATTTCCATACATCAATCTCTTCTCGTCCTCGAAATCAACAACATTGCGTTCAAGAAACCCCCTCTCAGATCTTTTACATCTTCTTTTTTTTTAAATATGGTTAATATTATATTTCTTGAGGATTTAAATTTCTTTAAGAGGAACCCATTTTTCGAGTCATAGAGAATTATAATCGGTCACATAACGGGGTTGACAGGCCTTCTCGTAACCACGATATCGTAATTGTAATGTTTGAAGATCGATAACCTCATTGGTAATGACTTTATCGTTAACTATAGTTGACCAGAAACGCCAACAACCATGCTGTGTTATGGTCGTGATTGGTGGCTGATGGTGGATTGTCGTAGATAGTGCTCGAGACAGGTCCAATAGAGTTGTTAGAGTCATTCATACGTTCAAGAATAAAATCCATGGTTGTAGTATCTCGTGAACTAAAAAACAAATGAAAAAGAAAATGGCGGGAATAGTCTTGACGATGTGTTATGTCAATTTTGTAAGATGTTAATGTGTATAGTTTGTGTTAAATAGATTTTGGGAAGTACCGTAACGATGTTGTACATAAAATAGTAGATAAAATCGATTATAGAATTAAACTATAAAGGTTTTAACTAGATTTAGCAAACTATGTTGATATTGATCAATCGATCCATCAATCAGCGGTGTAGTTAAAATGAAATTTATAAACGTTTCTCATTTAGGATGGTGAGAACTGACGCAACACGCTGGTAGGTAGGTGGGTGGGTGGTCGTACGACATAGAACGATGATGATGGCGTAATGGGGGATTTATTATCGTGGTTTTTAAAAAACACGTAGTCGATTTTACTTCGATTCACGGAGTAGTCAGTCCTGCAATCGTATATATATATATTTTATCCGCTGACCAAGAAAGTGCTTTCGTAACCGGTATTGCGACGTAAACAACTCGAAACGACGATCATCGGGTTCTCGACGTGTGTTCCCCAGACTCTCGGCACTCTCGATTCCTTCCAAGTTCCTTCTTCCCCTCTCATCGTCTTAGTCTTCGAAGGGAAACCGAAAGAGCCTTTCTAAAACTCCCGTCGTCTCGTATTCCGACGACCTTGATAACGTAGTAGTAGTAGTCGTAGTCGTAGTAGTCGTCAGCAACGCAACATGGATCAGAGAGTAAAGGAGCAGCAGCAGCAGGAGCAGGAGCAGGAGCAGCTAACATTTGACATAAGAATGAGAAAGAGAAAGAAGAAATAAAACAGGTACCAGAAGTTGTCAAGTCTTGAGCGCGCCTTAACGCGTGTTTAACGCGCCTAACGCAACAACGACGGTTCTTCTCTCCTCCTCTCTCGTTGGGTCGTTGACTCTCCGTTTCTTCTTTCTTCGAATCCTGGGGCCCGGTCTCCGTCCTCGTCCAAGGCCCCCTTCTTCTCTCTACGCCGCTAAATCCGTCCCTGTGTATCGTTCTTTCTCTCTCGTTCTCTCTCTCGTTCTCTCCGTTCCCCCTATTCCTACCTCTAACCCTCGTACCCTTCTCTATCCCCCACCATTCCCTTCCTCTTTATCGCAAGACCGAGTCCAACTCTTTTTCTCCCACCCTTTTCCCCTTCACGATCTTCCGTTTTCATCGGTGCACGCGGATGCCTTCTCCGTTTCTACCAGACGGTAAACAACGCCATGCCGCGTACCTTTACCTTTCATTCATATCTCACACAGCCGTATCTCGAATTATTTGAATACCAAGGCGTTGTTCCAGGGACGGATCCGATCCTTGTCCTAACATTTGAGCATATCTACTGTCTTCTTTTTCTTTCAAAAATAGTTGCTTCTTTTTTTTGTTGGATTTTCCATAACAATACATACTACAGAGTTTAATTTATAAATGCAATCTTGGAAATAAATTTTTTAGGCGTCGCGGAGTAATCGTTTAAAAACTTGTGCATCGTCGTAGTCTGGGATCTTTTATCTGTTCGGTTCGAGAACTCATGAACAGCATATACATATGTATATATATATGGTTTGGTCGAAGTTATATGAAGCAATAAAGCGTGCACTTGACTCTCTGAACCCGTCACCAGGTCCCCAGAATCGTCTCGAGAAAATAACACCATATTGATGGTTATTATTCTTCTTGTTCTTAAGAATACAATTATTTGATTGCAATCACCAAACGAAAATAGGAAATGGTTAAAAAGAGGAAGAGAGGGAGAGAGTGGAGGGTACACCTGGTGCTAGCAATTATTTTCGATGCTCGGATTATTTTTCCTTCAGCGTATATTCGTTCAACAGGTGCTTGGTGCTCCCATGGTGTCTGTTCTGTTAGAATTTTAGCTGATCGGTTAAAAAGGAAGCCGAAGAAGCATTAGGAAACTAAAGAACGACTCTCGAACGGGAAAAAAAAATTATTTCTTTAGGTTTATATATATGTGTGTTTTTATTCAATGTGTGTGTGTGTGTGTGTGTGTGTGCGTGCGCGCACGCTAATTGGAGCGGCGTGTAGCGTCCAGCAGCGCGTGTTAACACGACTTCCAGGTACTCGGGACTTCTCCTTCTTTTTCTGCTCATTCCCATGCTCTCCTCCTTCCTCTTCTTTCATCCTTTGCTCAACATTCTGCTTCTGCTGCTACTTCTTCTTCTTCATCCTCATTCTCCTTCTCCTTCTCCACCTCTTTCTGTTCCTCTCTAGGACACGAATACTTTCCAAAGGTAGGCGCTTCCGGCTAGATGCGGCCTCCTTCAAAGATAGAGGAATTTCTGACATAAAGAGGAGGAAAGAGAAAGAGAGAGAGAGAAGGGCCAAAGGTTTTTGAAGAAACTATGAATGATACTCCCTCCTATCTTCCTTTATCTTCATATCTCGTGTCTTTTTGTAGAATGAGAGGGAGACCGTTGGTGATGATAGACCGTTGGTTAGGCGCTGAACAAATATTTGCTCGAATTCAGAGCAACCATAAGAGAAAGATAGTTAAATGGATAGAGAGAGATAGAGATTTATCTAGAAAAATTCTTCAGAGCCTTAACTTTCTTTACTTCCTGTTGGATTCTTCAATTTAAACTGTTTGAGTACTCAGAGGTCTTTTAAAAAATAACCCTCCCGATCGAAAAAAGTCTAACAGCGCAATGAACAACTTTCTGAATTTGAAGTGTCCCACAATAGCGTTTATTTTATTAAACTAACTTAACTTTATTTTATTATTATTTACTTTTACTTATTTTATAACAGAAAAAATAAAAAAGAAGTAGTAATCGTGGTGGTGGTGGCAACGGGGTGTATGTGAGGGGAGGTTAGAGGTAGTCATCTCGTTTCTGAAAGTATGTAAAGAGGTCGAGTAGTCTCGTTACTCGTCAACAACTTGCTATAACATGTTCTATGAGTTACCAAAGACGAGGTCATGGCTTCGTGCGAGATCCGCTTCCATTTCCGTTTCTATAATATCGGTCCCCCCTTCCTCTGAAAATTTTCAAATGGAAAAGAAAGAAGATGAAGATGAAAAAAAAAACCTCACCAAATGAATATAAAGACTTTCTCTTAGGTTCTCTCTTCCTCCTCCCCCGTCCCCCTAGTTTCTCTCTCTCATTCTTGGTGGAATACATACGATAGGAGGACGACTTCTTCCTTCTTATTTTTGGATCATGAATCACTGCCGTTTCGTTTCGTTTCGTTTCATTTCGTTTCGCTTCGCCGTCGTGTTCTTCTTCAGGCCCCCCATCCACCGATTCTCCACTCCCCACCAACCCCGTTCCACCATGCTTCCTCGCGTCACCCAACAAATTTAATCCCACGAAGAGAGAAAGAGACTGTTAAAGAAGAGGAAGAAGAAAAGAGATGATGATGGTGTGTTGTATATCGAGGGACGCCACGGAAGGCTAGCAGGCCAATCGTCGACGAAGCAAAGTCGGAATGAGAGAGAGAGAGAAAGAGAGATGAGATGAGAGGAAACAAGAAGAAGAAGAAGAAGAAGAAATACCTTCGGGAAGGAAACTCGTGACCAAATGGAGAGTTTCTCGTTTCTCGGTTATTCGCGACCGTCCTAAGGGGTGTGAGAACCAGCTAGCTGATCGGTAAAAGAAAAAAGTAAAGAGAGAGAGATGCATGACGCTGCATGGTTCCACATTATATGGTGTCGAATCCGTGATAGAAAGAAAGAGGAAGAAAGAGAGAGAGAGAGAGAGAGAAATATGGGGGGTGGTAGGTTGTTGGTCGACGGCCGGAGGATGGTCGAAGGACGGCCAGGAGGTGGGGAAGAGTGGGTGGGGGGCAGTGGCGATGTCCTAGCGAAGGTCACGGCCGGGAATGCGGTTTAAGTCCGTCGGTCCAAAGTGGCGTGCCGCGTTACCGCGGAGTTCCTTCTTCTCCCGTTCCTTCCTTTCTTTCTCTCCTCTTTCTCCTTCTTTTCTTAATCCACCTTCGGCGTTCCTCTTCTTCTTCTTCTTCTTCTTCATCGTCGTCGTCGTCGTCGTCGGTGGGACCGGCGCAGCAGCAGCACCAGCAGCAGCACTACACCACCACCACTACCACAGACTGCAGGAATGCACCAAATGCGCCACGCTGACCGGTACTCGTCCCATTCCACCGTCTTCAACTTGTTTACTTCGGATCTCTTCTCCTTCCTCCTCGTCCTCCTCTTCCTCCGTTCAACTTCTTCCTTCTTCTTCTACTTCTTCTACTTCTACTTTCCTATTTTTCTTGGTCGAGAGAGAGAGGTTGCTCTTATCATTATTTATTATCAACATTTTCTTCTGGTCTTCTATTTATTCGATCAGGAATTCCATATCGATTTATCGATGAATTCGTACGTTCACCTTGTTACCTTTTTGCTCTGGTTTTTCTTCTCTCTCTCTCTCTTTCCTGTTCTTCTCGTGCATGTGAAAATACCTGCTTACCCTCGTATCCCAACGATATGTTAGGGGTATCGTGCCAACGTATTTCAACGTCCAAGTAATTACGAGGGAAGGAAAATATTCTAAGAATAGTATACATAAATATATTAGGTTCATTTATTTCTATCAAGACATTATTTTTTATCTAACGTTTTGATGTAAGAAATACGAATAGGAAAAAACAACATATTGCATTTACTAAGAAACAAATTTTATTTCCAAAGTCTGACTGACAGATCGATAAAGTAAACCTGGGGGGTTCGGAATTCGATCGAATCGTAAACCCCCTTACCCTCTCTTCACCATAACACCCCACGCATTCGAAACGTTTGCAGTACGACCGAGGGAGTAGTGTATCGGCAGTATCCGGACGAGAAACGTCAGCGTTCTCGTCGTGATCCGGACAAATACCATAAGAGAATGAGCAAGAAAGGGAGAGGAGGAGGAAGGGAGTTAGCATGGGAAGGGGAGGAGGAGAGAGTTGGAGTATAGACGGTCGACGGAATTCGGTGGATTCGCTGGCCCCGACGGGGTCGATGTTGCCTATCGCGGTGAGTTTTCAGAGGGGAGCAAAAACCTCGGAGTTTGACGAACTCTCTCTCTTTCCTCCTCCTCTTCCTCTTCGCATAATTCTCTCCGTCTCTTTGGCCCTGACCCACCCAAAGGATGCAGCAGCAGCAGCAGCAGTAGCAGTAGTCACCCTCTCCCTGCATGCAATTCGTGGGGTGCTGCTCGCACACATCGTTCACCGAGAACGACGAATACACATGAAAAAAAAAAAAAAGGAACAGGGTATCTGAAGCAACAACCGGTGCGGAAAAGAGAAGGGACGAAAAAAAGGGTGGTAGGATATTCCGTATAACTACATGCGAACCGTTGCCCCCCTTTCCCCATACATTTGAACACATACACATACACATACAGAGAGAGAAAGATGGGAAAACCCACCTCGTTGATGCACATAAATTTTACCTGTATGGGAACATACTCGCGCGCGCGGTTGTACGTCGTTGTTTCTCTCAAAGATAGAAGGGGAACTACCATTGGTAAATGTGTGCAAGGGTGCGAGAGAGAGAGTGAGAGAGAGAGAGAAAAGGGTCGGTCTGTGCATTCACTCCACAAATCAATACCCACTGGGTTTCCGCGTGTGTAGAGCAAAGCATGCACGACGCACGAAACGTGTCACCCACCGACCCAAACCCGCCGCCCGAACTCAACGATATATAACTTAACCGGCAGCTGCCATAAACGTCTAACCTCGACATATGTCTGCCGTCGTCGTTGTCATAACCAAGACGTTGACGATTACTATGACAAAGTCCGGTTGTGTGTTCTATTTAACCCATTTGTATCGTACGGGAAAGTAGACAAAATTCGTTCTTGTCACCAAAAATTTGTGGTTTTACAAGTCCAATTAACCTCTTCATTCTTCTCGGAAACACAATCGTTTATTTGTTCTACTTTTTACCCTGAAATTAATTCCGATCACCACTTTTCATTGACTGCACGCCCAATATGCACTTTGGTGATCGCAAGAAGGAAGGAGTATTGTTTTCGAGTTCATTGATGGATAAAATAAATTTCGAGGTTTCCACGTAATCAAAGGGATGAGGGTAAAAAAAGATGAGAATTGTGAACTTATTTTTTCGTGAAAGAATAAAAAATATAAATGAATACTATAGTAGTAGTAGTAATAGTAGAAGTAGTAGTAGTAACAGCATCAGATGAAGTTCGGAATGAGTACTCGTTGCTTTTGCATCGTGTAGCCGTGGCCTACGGAATGAGAGAGATTGAGAGAGAATGAGAGAATGAGAGAGAGAAGAAATCGACGTACGCGTCGCATCGAACGTGTAGCGTCGAGAAAGAGACGG
Source organism: Mischocyttarus mexicanus (assembly GCA_023678845.1). NCBI lineage: Eukaryota > Metazoa > Arthropoda > Insecta > Hymenoptera > Vespidae > Mischocyttarus > Mischocyttarus mexicanus. The sequence continues at coordinate 457,705 of JACGTP010000057.1, read as the reverse complement.
AGTAAAAGGAGTAGAACGGTGGGGTGGTTTGTGGTGGTGGAGTGGTAGTAGTAGTGGTAGTAGTGGTAGTAATGATAGTAGTGGTAGTAATGATAGTAGTGGTAGTAGTAGTAGTCAGTGGTGGGGGTCTTCATTCAGTGCGACTCAGGCCGATCGAAGCGCATGCGCGCAGCGTAGCGCGTACACACGCTACTCACGCTAAACCCCCCTTCTCTTTCTCTCACACCCCCTTCTCGACGCGCTTTTTCTCCTCCTTTCTCTCTCTTTCTCTCTCTCTACTTTTATTTCTATTTCTCTGTCTCATTCTTATTGGCGCGCGTTCACAAATTCCCGAGACTTTAAAAAAACCCAAGTAGAAAAATAAATCATAAAATTGGCGAAATCAAATTTGAATTTATTTTAGTGTATGGAGTAAAACAATATAGAAATTATATGTTCTTTAGAATATATTTGACTTCGTATTTTATTAGAGATTATTTTCTTATTATTATTATTGTTATTTTCTTCATTCCAATCAGAGGGCTGCTAGTAGTATGCGTGTGTGAGAGTACGGGGGAATTCTAGAGTGACTGAACTGAACACAATCTCCCGACATATTCGTTCTCTTTTCCAACTCGTCAATGTGTGTATTTTAACATCAGCAACAGCAGTAGCTTGTACGATGATCCTATTTCTTCTTCGTCTTACATCTTCATTTTTCATCTTCGTGCATGTTTCATTTTGGTTCCTGAAGCCGCTCTTTGTTCTCTCGTACTTTTCGATAAACCAAAAAGAAAGAAAGAAAGAGAGGAAGAGAGAAAAGAAGGATAACTCGTATTAAACGTGTGAGAAAAAAAGATACTGTGTATCCCGCATGGAACAACGATAGATTCAGATAGCGAGGGAGTGAGAAAGAAAAAAAGGGTTTGTAGGAAGAAGAGAAGAGAGGGTGGGTGAGAGGTAGTCATGACGTCGAGCATTCCAAATAATTAGGACGATAAATCCGGCCGAAACCGGCGAGGCGCGTTCAGGCGCACTTATGCGATCCATTCCCTGGCCAAAAGTCGACGCTCGTGAAAGCATCTTCTGCAGAGCAATGGTTTTGCACTGGCGACGCGTGCGATGGATCTTTCTTCTCTCTCTTCTTCGAAGGAATAAGAGAAAAGAGTAAAGAAGTGTGGGGTGAAGAGGAAGGGAGTAGGGTAGCGAGAAAAAGAGGAGGGAAAGAGCATCATAGCAAGTCGGGACAAGTTGGTTGTCGTAAAGCGTGCGGCAGAATGCACTCTGACACACAGTCTCTCTTACTTACTACATATTCCAACACACATACACACATCGTACATGTAGGTATTGAGAGAAACACATTCGCAGCACGTATAGAAAGAGTGTGAGAGTGTGTGAGAGAGAGAGAACACACACTTGGTCGTTCGATTCTCGCAGTGGCTGACTGCACGGCGCAGCGCGCGCTGCATTCCCTCGCGGTGCATTGACTTTGCCTCCCCTCCTACTCCCTGACCGTCGACCCCCGTTCCTTACCCCTTGCCTCCCCCTCCCCTTACCGTTGCTGCACCACTGCCGCCGCCGCCCCAACCGTCTCCCGGCACAACAACAACATTCCTTCTCTCTAGAGTCCCTTCATGGCACAGAGACCCCGCTACCACCAGACTCCTTTCTGCCCTTTCTCTTTCTCATCCTCATCTTTCTCACTCGCTTCATCTCTCTCTTTCTTTTTCTTATTCATTTTCCATCCTTTTCCCTCTCATCTTCTTCTCTCTTATGCCCCGTTCCACGAGAAACCGCTTAGCCGCGAATCGCGCATGCCATCGTCCTCATGGCCATCCGGGGCTTCAGAGAACCTACGTTCACGCCAAAGTTTTCTTATTCTTCTTCTTCTTCTTCTTCTTCTTCATCATCATCTACTCCTTTCCTCCCTTTCTTTCTTCTTCGTTCAAGTACAACACCAGAAACAGGGTCGTCATCCTTCAACCATAGAAAAATTAAACAACTCGATAGTATCGAAGTAAACATTTCTGACACCTTTTTTCTATTATTATTATTATTATTATTATAAGACAACAAAATTAGGATGTATTTTTGATTAAAAGTAACGCTGGAAGGAAGATTTCTGATATTGTTGTTGTTGTTGTATGTTTGATTTGTGGATATTGAAACACAGAACAGAAAACTATCAGATGTCATCAGGGATCATGGATGATGATCGTTGTTGCTTCAGCAAAGGATGTGTTGCTGATCGTCCGGCCACCTATGCGAACCGGGCAATAAAAGGGCAAGGTTGATTCTCCTTTCTTGGATATTTTCTAAGAATTTAACGCGGGAACGTGCACAACTTCTATCTCCCTTCCTCTGTCTCTCTCTTTAAAAGTGTCTTTTATTTCTTTACGCGTAAATCGTTTACTTACTCTACTTAACTTTGTTAGGAATTTTATTTCGACGACTAATAAAAAGATAGAACTCTTTTTAAACTTATGATATATTTATTAACATTTCGGTAGAGTTTAAAATATATTTTTAAACATAAATCTCATATAAGAACATGAGTTGTACGATGAGACCCATCTTGAAACAAAAAGGTTGTTGAGTGTCACCGTGATTCCTGCTGATTGGCTTATTAGACATTAAAAAATCAAACTGCAATTTAATTTGCAAACTTATGACGATAAAACGAATATAGGATTATTATAAAATATTGAAAATTGAATAATTGACAGAGTTTTGGAAATTAATTTAAAAATTTCATGATTCTTCTTTCCATTTAGGAATCAATTTGTGCCAAATAACATTCGATTTTGTCAATCCATCGCATAGAGTGACCTTTTTAAATGTTATCTTCCATACTTTGCAAATTGTTAACCATAATTCCTATACCACAGAGTTGTCGGGACCGATATGGAAGAATTAATGATCGTTTTATTATGGTTAGTGCTGATTAAGTAGAATTTAGTTTATTAGACCGGCGTGTTAAATGTCGTAATAATCGTATAGTATCGTATATAAACTTCCGCCAAAACTTGGGACGCGGAAAACTCTCTTCTCACCCCTATCGAGAAAGTAAACCTTAGTATACGAGGATGTAATAACGAGTTACACGCTCCTTTAACTATAATCTCGTTGTCTTCGCTACAGAAAACGAGCACCTTAATCACGAATACCACAACCTCGTGATAATTTTAACCCCTGTCCCTTTACCCCCTTCTCCGCTTGCTCTTCCTCTTCTAAACTATTTGTTTTCATCTTTTTAGTCATTAAACTTTTCCTACTCTAAATATTAGGGTCTGTGGAAAATAAAATATCCAACTTTTGGCTACAATTCAGTGGAAAAATCCACAATTTTTTCTCTACCAACCTAATATTACAAAAGAAGGTTACTTAAATAAGTACGAACACCATTAATTAGTGTTCTTAATCAAAATTGGATATAATTTGTACGTTGTTAACAATTATTATAATGAAGTTCGGCGTGGAAATACTCATTGACTTAATTGGAAGACAAATCGTCTTACTAAATCCTTCTCTCACACACACACACACACACACACACACACACACACACACACATATTCTCTTTGTACATTTTATTATCTCGCACGATCATCAAATTCACCTTTCATAATTTCCAAGAGAATATAACCACGCGTACAAAATTTCATCTAACGGGCATAACTTTCTACGAATATCTCACCTTAAAGGATTCAAAGAGAAAATGGAGGACTTGAGGAGGGGATGAAGGGTAGGGGGATTCGATACTTATCTTCCTTACGCAAGATTTGTAATCGATTCGAAAAGATTTTTAATCGCAAAACGTTTTTTAACACAAGTCAAAGTACGTATTGTCGAAGAAACGTTTAGGAAAAACCCTGATCGAAGAAACTTCTTATTAGGGTAGTTACAGTTTATCAAAATATTTATTTGTTTCAGTAATAAAAGAATTTGGGTGAAAGGTTAGTGTTCTCGTTTTGATACCCCCTTGGTCCTCTTTGAATTCTAAGAATAATTTTCTCCATAAACGGTTCAACGTTTTCTTTGTTGTTGAAGAGTGTTTTAAACTATGAACTGCAACTTAGATTTTATTTTGTGCATCATTCTTTTTAGATTGGTTTAATAATCAGGATTATTAGAAATAGTTTTGTTTTCTTACCCCACCACCACCACCACCACCACCACCACCAGCAACTTCTAAACGGATTTGAAAGTTGGTTGTGAAAATGATTACTTATTCCACTTAGCTTTCTCACTCTCTCTTTCCCCACTCTCTTTTAATTTTGTTTTTTTTTTATCTTTCGAGTTTCTCAACATCGTCAATGATGATTCCAAATTCGATTTATTGATTTTTCTCATATCACAGCAGGAGGATTACAATGACGACGACGATGATTGGTTTTTTTCGGCTTTTTTTCAACTCTTTTTCGGTTAATTCATTCCCTTTCTTCTTTTTCAACAAAATTTTGTCCCAAATCGTTAACCGAATCCGCTTTTTCTTTTTTTCTTTTTCGTTCAAATCCTGGTGGTGCCCTAGTTCTTCCATCGTGTGTTTAAATCCTCGTACAATCGACTAGAATATTTGTTTCACACTAATACTTGTACGATTCTACAATTCTACAATTCCGGATCGGTGAAATTAAATTCGTTTGAAATCGTTGAACTTAATCTGGTTTTCGATATCATCCTTCATTCTCCCCATGAAATCGATCCATGTAATGTCGTCAATTGTTTTCGTGCAATTATTTGCAACTGTGTTGTCGTTTCTTCTTTTATCTGTGCTTTTCTACAACCCCTGTTCCTTTCTTTTTATTTTCTTCGTGAATTACTTCGCACACCTGGAGAAAAGGTGTTCGCCTAAATCATAACTAACGTTGCTGGTATTTAACATTTTATTTTTCATTTCTGTTCGTTCAAGTAAAAGAGGGATGAAGAAATGTTTTTTAGATTTAAGAAAAAAATAGTAGCGTGTGAAAAAGATTTCGTGAAAAGTCCCGTACGGATCCCGACCGCGAATTTCACGTGGAGAAATGGGGACAGGGTGAAGGGAAAGGGAGCTTCCTTCTTTCAATCGGTCTTCTTCCCTTTCGCACATAGAAAGACCCATCGTTGAGGACGGAAAAAGAAGGGCAAGGTTTCTTCTACCTTTTGAGGTCATGGGAACGTGTCTTGTCTGGTTGAAAATAATTTTAGTCGTCCCAAGAAAAATCGAAATGCGAAAGAAAAAGATAGGAGAGTAGTTTTTTTTATTAGAGTATGCTAACGAAACAACAATACTTCATTTTAAAGAAAAGGATCCAAAAATTTGGAAAAAGGATCCTTTGAAACTTAGGCGAAATCGATATGGTGGTATTGTAAGTTTGAGTTACCAATAACAGGGTGGTTTATACGTCTACAACTAGGGAAGAACATCAAAATTGGCGAATCCTCTATCTTGAGAAAACTTGATTAAACTCCAGTATGAAATTTTGGGGAAGAAGGAAGGTAGGAGGGAAGGAAGGAAGCCGCACGATGCGCTTCTCATCATATCCTTGTACCACTTACGCAAGTACGCGAATAGCTTTGATGCGAAAGTCCTTGTCCTATGTGTTGTAAGGACCAAATTATATACGAAACTGTTAACATGTGTACTAATAGTTCATAATCATGATAATATCTTACTAAATTTTCTTTTATTACAATTACAAAATCATATTTTCTATCGGTCAGTATTGAACATCGTGAGTATCCCAAAATGGTGACTCTAAGAAAGTACAGGAGACTATAAAGTACACAAAACTATTAACACTCGTACTAATATATTTTATCGATCAATATTAAATGTCGTGATGCCCAAAAAAAATCGATCGTCCTTATCAATCCAGTAAAAATCATCCCCCAAGAGTGTTATCGATCGTAAGAAGAATTAGCAAACGAACACTAACAGTAACACAAAGTATCATTTGTTTTTAAATCCAAAGTAAACCGTAACAGTTAATACAAGTAGAGTTGTCGCAAAGGGAGAAATAGGGATTCTAGGTACGTTTGCTTACGGGAGAGGGTTTCGGGATAGAAAGAAGGAACACGTAGAAGAAGATGACGAAGAAGAAGAAGAAGAAGAAGAACACGGCCGGTGGCGGCATCGTCGTAGTCGGCAGTGGCGGCCATGTTTTCGCCTACTTGGTAGGCGTTCACGGGCGGTACCGAGACTCTGCTCGTTCTCCAACGAGTTTGGAGAACGGCCTCCCCCACCCCCAGGCATCCTCCGGGACTCTGGTAGGGCAAGCCACCCCACCAGTGGCGTCTCGTTCGACGTAATTTTATCCCCTCTACCTAAAGACTCATTTCCTTCGGTTATGTTCGGCCTATTTCGGTTATCCTCGTACCTCCTAGCGTACCTAACAGAAGAGACGAGCTTTTACGCGCCTACTGCACAACCACCACCACCATCACCATTGGTTTATGGTAGGGAAAAGTCATTTTGAAGTAAACCTCCTAGCAAACCTAACCAAGGAGACGAGCTTTTACGCGCCTAATACACCACCACCACCACCACTATCACCATTGCTTTATAGTAGGGGAAGTCATTTTGAAGTAAAGAGGGCTGGAATAGTGGGCCGTGATCGAACCCCCCGCATGTATCTTCTTCAGATTTCTTTTACTCTCTTCTTTTAACTTCATCTTCTTTCCTATCCCCTCTCCCTTTTCAAACTCGCCGCCAGCATGGCTGCTGCTGCTGCTTGCTTCTTTCCTTGCTGCTTCCTTGCTGCTCTACACTCGTTCAAAACGTTCGATCCTTATTCGATTTCTTTTTCTTTTCCTATTAGTCCCTTTATTGAACTCTCTTACTCACTTTAAACCATATTCCATGTCGAAAAATATCCAATCACTGCTGCGTTTTATGCTGCACCGAAAAAAAGCTAAGCATCGCGATAGCAATTGTTTTAATCCATGTTTGCTGGTACTAAGCAACGAAACCGCACTTCATTTGTTTTCTTACATTGAAAATCTTATCGTTGACGCGTAGGATTCGAAGAGTTTAAGGACGAATTAGGGTTGCGTGAATAATCGTTTATCAAACGTTACATTTTTTATTAATTAATATAATTGTGAGTTTGGTTTTTACTGAAAGATCAGTTGCGTTAAACCCATGCGAATTTTATTGCAATTTCAAACTTAAAATGTCAGATTTTCTCATTGAATTGTAGCCAAAAATCTGACTTGTTTTTACTACCAACCCAATATTTTTCAGGGTTACCCATTACCTGAGATTTTCTATAAAAAAAAGAACCCTCTCCCAAAAAATTGATGCAATTAATGAAAAATAATTTTGGCACGTTGGTTGACTGGTTTTTTGATTCCTTTTGGTCCAATTATACGGATTATAATAATAATCGATCATAATTAAAAATCTTTTCATTTTGAAATATTCAAAATTGTATTTTTAACAGTTCGTTTTATTTTATTACAGACAGAGGGTCGGCCGAATTTTGGTAGAAAGCTGCCGATTAGCTGCCAATAATGAAACCAAGATGCCGGTTGAAGAATACATGAAATTTGTTGATAAAATAAGCGACGATACAGGTAAATAAAATTACTCAATAAAGTTCGAGAATTTATCGAAAATGAAGGAAAAAAATAATATACCCCTGTACTCGTTTAATCCTATTTTATAAAATTATAATAATTCATTCCTTCAATCATTTTATTTTCGGAATATTAAAACATATCGTCAGCATGCCGAAGATTCGACATTCGAGTATTCCAGAAAACAACTCATTCTTGTTCTTTTAATTCTAAATAAATTCAATTCTAATTTTTATACCAAACAAATATAATTCCAAAAAGTCCTGATATGCTTTTCTTCTTTCTTTCGACGATGCAGAAAAATTATTGGACACGAATATATGTTAAGAATGATTTTAAATAAAAATAACTTAAGTTTTGAGCTTTGGTGTGTGTTGGATTGTGTTAAAAAATAAATTGCTTTAGCATGATTATGTTTTCCAATTGCAAAAGGATCGAACATTATTAATTCTGAGCCAAATCCTTCACAACACATATTATAACCAGCTTTAAAAATATATTTTACTAGCTTTGTATATATTCCCATAATCCTGCTGAAATTGTTTTCAATTTTTCAATTAATAAGCTTATCCCAAATCAATTTCATATACTTTGATTTATTTTCTATATATTTATATTAAAATTAACACTGAATAAATAGTAAAAGCCATTACATTCTTTCCCTAAAACTGGAAAAAAACCAGACAACATAGAAAGCAATAAGAAAAGAAGTTTGAGGGGTGAAAAACGTGCTTGAGAGAAAACAGAACCCATGATAGTTTTATGCAGTTGGTTAAATGACGAAGAAAAAAAGGGAGAGAAAGAGAAGTAAAAGGAAAAGAGGAACATGCAATGAAGGGTGGGAGGTGATGACGGATTAGTCCTGCTTCCGGTAATAGCACGCGTGCCCTTCCGGAACGTCGTAGAATGACCCTACGTATTTTCAGATGCATCACACATATGCCTGTTTTCTATGGATTCTAACCTTCTGTGCCTAAAACTATTTCATTCCATTGGTAATTCAAAAGACTAAAATAAAAATCGTAAGAAAAATGTTCTTTCGTTAAACTAAAACGAAAATTGTTACTTTCTCGTGGTTTTGTATAAAACAGAAAATCATAGTCGTGTGTGTGTGTGTTTAAAAATTCTTTTTTATACTAAATGGTAATATATTAGCACATTCAAGAGTTCATTTTCGAACTGACGAAACCCAGACTTCCTAGAAGGGGAAAAGTTGAAGAATAAATCGTAAGAGAGCTAATGAATTAGGGTATATAGAAAGATATCTGCGTGTGTATGTGTGTGTGTGAGAGAGAGAGAGAAAGAGAAAAATAAATAAATTCAGATACCACTATTTTAAAGAATATTGACCCGTTGACAAACTGCATATCCTGGTTCAAAGGACGATAAGGGGGATTAAAGGGGAAGAGAGGGAGGGAAAGAGACCCGGTGGTGATATTTCGACCCTCGTATTCTCCTTTTTCTATTTTTAGAAACGATCTATGAAACATCTTGCAGTACAAGCTCTACCATAATCGGTATTTTTGCGCACAGAGAGTCAAGGGGAGGAGGAAAGATAGGAAATAAGGAAAAAATCTTGAAACTAGCGTTGTTGTAGCTATTTAAGAAATTAGGTTTATACTTTTAACAATATTCTCTTAGTATATGAAGAAAGTTTAACGTTATTTATAGAATTGTCTATAAGGAAAAAAAAAATTACGCAAGAAAAGTATGTTTGTTTGTTTCGACATTTCACGTTCCTTATTTTTCTTTCTATTTCTTACTGATTTTATTATTATAACTAATGGATTAACCATAACGTTCTATCATTGATTGAAACACATTCGTAATTTGATTTAAACGATCTTTTCTAGAGGACTAAGAAATAAACAAACATTTATAAACGTTCTAGAAAGTCATTTTATTTCAAATTGTAGATTCTTATCTTGTCTATTTTACTTAGAATATAAATCAAATTTATATATTCTCTCAAACGAATAAATATTGAATTTAAATAGAAGAAACGTACGTTACAGGATTAACTAAAGGTCAATGACAAAGGATTCTAATATCATTTAGTTTTATTTAATCCTACCAATCGGACGTGTTCTGTGTGTATCGGATTATTATCAAATTTTTTCTTCAAGTTTAAATATTATTCATTAAATCAATTCGATGATTATGGATTTCCAAAGTTTAATTATTTTAATTTTATTATTTATATCGATATTTAGTTGATAAATAATATAATAAAGAAACTTATGTGTGTGTGTGTGTGAGATGGTCTAATATATTAAATATATATAATAATATAAAAATATATATAATATAAATATATGTAATAATATAATATAAAATATAATAAAATAATATAAAATACAACACACACATGGGAAAAATAAGTTTACTGTTCGTTATACTATTTTACAATTTATGTTTACACTAGATATATATACCTGTAGAACTCCAAAGAGATATTTTCGGTAGGACAGATATAGATAGGAAGGTACAAGTATCGTTTGTAGATGAAGAAAAAGATAAAACCCTTGGAATGATTACGAACGAAAGATTGGTCTTTTGAGTTTTGAGTGACTGATTGTGAGTGTATAAGAAATGTAAAGAAAAAAATGGAAGGAAGGAATTGTTGGACGAAAAGAAAAAAAAAAGAAAAAGGATAAATTCTTGATGGTAGGCATCAGAAAAGACTAGATTCTCAGAAATGGTAGAAAACAAGATTTTAAGGACTTCCATGTATATTTTTCTACCTGTGGGTTAGAATAATTCTTTCGTATTTTGCAAGGAACATAATCCCTCAACAAAATCTCTTCTAGAACCTTCGAAAATTTTCTGGAAAGAAAATGTATTGCATATCTATGTGGTAGTGGCCCTTTCCCCTCTGTACCCCTTACCCAGTCCCTTTTTCTAACGGTCAAATCCATTTCAAATCATCGGTCCACCCCCTTTTCCGTTCTACCCCCACTTGAACGTGAGGCCCTCGAATCTGTAGGGTCCATATTGGGTAGTGGCTTTGTCCCCACTACTTTGAAAACTTTTTCGAGGGTTGGTAGTGGTTTTCCAAGAGAACCTAATTCCATGATCAGTTGCTCCTACGCTACCCTGACCAAAAGACTTCTTCTTTTTTCTTCTTCTTCATTTTCCTAATTCCTTTCAAGTTTAAAGAAAAAGAAGATATCTTCCGCCATTTTGTCGAGTGAGTTTTGGGATACTTTGAACTATGTTCGATACATTTTTCGCAAGAAATTATTTCTACAATGTATTACACGAAAATGGAGAGAATTACAAAACCAAAGTGAAAAATAAAATGTATTCCGAAGAAGAGCACTGGAAGATGTCGATAATCGGCTTTAGGAATTTGGCCCAGCTTAAAACCACGTGATTATATTTTTTATTATATATTTTTATTTGTCGTATTTTACAAAAATAATTTTTTAATTAAAAATTGTTAACATTATATAACAAAAAAAATTATTACTCAATTGCACGTGTCTTAAAATCAAATATTTCAGTAATTTTCCTCGTTCCTGCATGTTAACGTTTCCTATTGGTCCATTTTGTTTGCCACTTTTACTTTATAAAATTAAAAATTACAATTAAATTCAGCGAAAGTAAGTTTTGCGTTAAAATTAAAATTAAATTTGTATGAACGAAATTCATCGTAAAATGTTTGGTTTTTCAGCTACGAGAAACTTCTTTTTTTTTTATCATCTTTTCTATTCAAGGTGCGAGTTTTGGTAATCGGTAAAAACGCCAATTTACGGTCTTCTTTTTCGAGGACCCTTACCCTCCACTTTCCGCCATTGAGGAATTTCGATTTGGACCGGCTCCCTACCCAAAAAAGGGGCTTTGAAAAATCATCGTAGAAAAGCCTCCATTTTGTTTCTCTCCCTCTCTCCCTCTTTCTCTTTCTCTCGTTCTTTCCTTTTTCCCATGTTTCCCTTTACTACACCTAATTTTTGTAGTTTGCCTTCGTTGAATGCTTCCCTCGTGGTCAACCATAAAAAAGAAAATATCTAAAAGAAACATATTCTATATTCTCATGGTTAATATTTTATGGGGAAAATTTCTAATGTAATATTAGTCATCAACATTTGTCAATCATTTCTAATCAGAGTATTATCGGAATAATAATTTAATATAAAAAAAAAATAGACGATCGTTCCAGTTCTGCTCTCTTCCTCGTCATTGGTTTTCTTCATTTTTCCTAATTCCAGTTTCGCGTTTTATTTTTCTAATTTGGATCCCTCAATAATAACACATTGCACGGAATGCAGAAATATAATATATTAAGTCTAAATCGTGTGGGTAGTTACTATTATTGTAATAAAAAAAAAAAAAGTAAGAAAGAAGAAAAGAAAAAACACACCTATTCTTATCAACGATCGTCACGTGTTATTATTCGTGCTAAGTATACGTTTATACGATGTTAAACTTATGATAGCACATTATCGGGTCATGTAACCCCGAAAAACTTGGTAATACGAGTCTCGTTTGTGAGCTTTGTGATAATCAAGTCAAAAAATCTCTCGATTATCTGCCCTTTTTTTCCAAATGAGATAGTTCGTTTACGAGATCAGGGGTATAGATATTCTATTTTTATTTAGTTCATTAATATATTCACACATGGTAACTACTATTACTATTAGTTATTATATTAATTACATTAACAATAATAATTTCATTTCATTTCAGAAATAGCAACTCGTTTAGATTTGGTGGATCAGTTGTCATACGCTGCAATGATTGTTCGTGAAGCTCCTCATTTATTCGGCGATGCTCTACGTCATGGAATACTTAGTATTATCAAAAAATATCTCCTAGATGTTGACAGTCAAGTAAGTTATGGTATTTTTTTATAGATATTTTTGTTCCTTACACATACAAAGTTAACGTGTAATCATACGTTTATGTAAAACTTTATTTACAGGTACGACAATCCGCGCAAGAGGCTTTATTAGTTTTGATCAAACACGGGATGTTAGAAACGAAGACCATCGAGACTGAAATCTGTCCAATAGTTGAGGAATTATCACGCATGACTGTCGAGTACTTGAATTCTGGGATTTCCGTAAGTTTCCATCTGGATCCTACTACTCCCTGACCACCCCACACCTTTACTCGAATGTTTCTTAAGCATCTCATCATCACTGATCAATTTATTTTTCTCATTATTAAATAATGGTTCCTTTACCGATACAAATAAAAAAAATTGTACTTGCGATACTAAAAAGAAAAAACAAAATCGTGTCTACGACAATGGAACAAGTTAGCGAATGTAAACAAAACCCTGACGCAACCAAGAACCAGAGAAATGATTTAAACCTTTCTTCCTTAGTAGTCCTCTCATTTTCCAGGTAACTCGTCAAGAGTAAATTCTTTTCATCATTGCAACCGATCCTCACACACTCCCCTTACCTTCCCACCCCACTTGAAACATGTGCGCACCTAGCATTATTATATCTCTTCGACGGATTCCGCCAGAAAGACATGGGTAGTGAGATGTTCTCACGCAATTTCATCTCACTACCTTGTCTTTCATGTGGCGTTCGTTGAACCCTTTCAACAAGAACCTCTTAAACAACCTCTCGTCGACACACGAGAATCAGAACGCGTAGCCCACATTTTCTTCTTCTACTTCCCCGCCCCCCATCTAACCTTGTCATGAACAACCATCACCGATCCCCCGCTAGAGAGTATTTGTTATTTTGTTTCAAAGTTTACGGGGTGACCATGGAAATTTGTGTCTCAAGATTGATCGAAATGGTTGAACAATTATATTTGAAAAGAAGAAGGAAAATGGAATTGATGGAAGAGAGGGTAAAATATCGGCGAGCATGATCTTCGATCGATAGGGGCATGCTTTTACCATTAAAGCTGGTGTGTTATAGAGATCAACTATCACAGCCAGCTTTGATGAGCAAAATTGTGTCCGTTCTCCAACATTGTTTAAATGAATGCCAGAGGATGAGTTTGAATGTTAGGGAGGAATACAAAATATAAGAGGAAGAAAAAGAAAAGAGTAGGATAAACTAAATGTCAATGACCCTAACCAAACGTGCTGCTTTTTAGAAACAAGTTTTAAGAATTGAAGAAGTTTAAAGAAAAGGAAGAAGAATATGAAGATAGGATTCTAATTCGTGATCGAATTGCTATCAATTTAAAAAATAGAAAAATTAAAAGATACTACTTAATAATAGTTGTAGTGTATTGGAAAAACAAGTGGAAAAATTTGGATAACTTTTGCGGTCCGATAAATCAAATTGGCTGTGGAATGTTGTTAATCATATCACAGCCATTTTGATGACCTTGGCCCGCAAAACCGATCGTCAGAAAAAAAGGGGAAGGATCTTCCAGAATAATATTGATTTTTTTTGTTTGTTAACGAAGAGTCACGTTTTCATCAGCTTTTAACACCCTCACCAATTTTGCCAAAGATGATGATTGCTTTTCAAATGCGAATCACGCTCTCGTGCAAGATCGAGTATCATCATCAACAACGTGAGGAAATAGGGGAAAGAGTAGGGGAGAAGAAAAAATCGATTGTGTGTTCGTATGTGTGTTTTTGTTTTTGTTTCACATCGAAGAAGAAGAAACACCAACAAGGAAACACGATGCAATCGTCAAATTGGTTGTGACGTGTAACTTTTTCTTTCGATTTCATATCACAGCCATTTTTGATGTTTGGATCGGGGTTTTTTCTCTGCTACTCGTACGAGAAGAAAAAACAAGAAGAAAAATGAAAGAAAGAAAGAAAGGAAGGAAGAGTCAGCAGCAGCAGCAAATTGAGTAACCGATTCCAAACTTGTTCATAGGAAAAAAAGAAGAAGAACACTGCAATTCCTTCGTAAGGAAAACAAAAATTAAAAAAGGTTGTCGGGTTCGCGTCGCTCAACAAAGTGGTTGTCGTATGCTGATGTAATTGTTCATATCACAGCCAGCTTTGATGAGGGCTGCGGCTCGATTTTCCCATCAAAAATCCGACAAAATATCAAAAACTAAGATTGTATTTTGTTGTTGTTGTCTTATTCCGAAATATGTATGTTATTTTAGTTTTTATATATGAGAGGAGGAGGAGGAGGAGAAGGAAAATAGAAGTATTGAAGAAAATTTGATCGACTGTCCCTCCCATCAGAGTGGTTGTGATGTGAATGAATTCAACCTAACATATCACAGCCAGCTTTGATGAGCGGGACGGAACGATATGATCCTTCAAGAATCTGAATATTTATTGTGTATACATAAATATAATAATAATAATAATATAAAGTTTTCTTTAACAACGCGTGATAGGTGGTTGGTTATGATTGTGGTTGAGATTGTAGTTAAAACGTGTGTACGATTTATCAATGATGTTTTTTTTGTTTTTTATATAAAACTTAAAACCTTATTAACATAAAAATTCGCGTTTATTCCCGAGTTAGCAGCAATGGTTATTTTGTCCGAGTTATACCCCCTTAAGCATAATATTGCATTTTATGTCGGCCCACAGCTCATGAGTAAAATGGCACTGCTTATTGGTAAAGACCTCACAGAAAAGGTCTTCCTGGACAAATACATCGCTCTTTGCGAAGATAATGTCTTTCACGTAAGGAGGATGTGCGTTTTACATTTTGGGGAAATGTGTACCACCGTTGGAAAGAAAGCTCTTCTTCAAAAATTAGTAAGTTAAGGAAAAAGAAATATTTCAATGTTCAATACGATTGATCAAATAATTTATTAAATATTACATATTTTTATTTATCATATATTTTATCTGTTATCTCAATAATATTATTCCAGTTTCCAATATTTGTCCAATTGTGCCTGGACAGGGTTTGGGGTGTTAGAAAAGCTTGTGTAGACGTTATGATGCCAGTTTCCTGTTGCGTCTCTTATCCTTATCGTCGAATACTATTGGCGGATATTTTAGCTACCCATTTAAACGACGATTCCAAATGGGTTAGAGTTAGCGCCTTTCAAATTCTTGGCCCTTTCATATCAACTTTTGCTAAACAATTCACCAATGTAACATACAACCAAGAAGGCGAGTTGGTATTCACCAGCCAACAGGATGAAAATTTCAAGTAAATTTCATTTCTATCTTTGTTCTTTAAATTTTTATCTCAACTAATTACGAAGTAATAATAATAATTATTATTATTACAGCGGTGATAAAAATAGCAACAACGGTAACAACGAACGTGACCTAACGTCGAGCATACGATACTCGTACGAAGGAATGTTTCCAACCAAATATGGGATATGGAGCCAAACTTTTGATTCGGAAGATTACGACGTTAGAGATGTATTAGATATTAATTGTTTGATGGAAGTTTACGAGCAAACTCAAAAGAAATCTATGTTTAATTATCCAATAAAAGCACACAAAATGAAGGTATGCGATAATATGAAATATATATGTACATTAACACACTTGCGCTGGCAAGAAATTTACCGACACGTGTATAAGGAACCGCCCAGTGTAATATTAATTAATACAGTCAGGGGAATTTTTTAAAGTTTGTTTCTCTAATAAATAAAAATCAATCATTAGAAATAGAAAACAGCTGTTCAAAAGCAGGTCACTGGTAAGAAAAATAGGTCACTGGTAAAAAAAGTAGGTCTCACCTGTAAGTAAGTCACCCTTAGTAATAGTCCATACGTATTCAATGTATTAAAAAAAAGATAGACAAAGGTGTATGTCCGAGACAAACGAGCTTAACATCCGTACTGTTTAAATTTCAAGGTGAATTCTAGGAAATTCGTTAAATATGAAATACACATAAATAAACATTCCTTAACTGAGCGTTCAATATTTTATTTACGTTTACCTCTCTCCGTCGCTTCTCAGCCGGTGTCGACAATAATTAAAAACAATACGTAAAAAAAAAGCGTTGCTGAGAGCAACGTCCATTTTGAGCCCAAAATCATGCTTGACTCGACTGGTATATACCAGGTCGTTTTTGTTTCTGCAACAAAAGCATTACGATATGCGTGGTACGTCTTTCCAGCGCAAGTGATCAATAAAATCAATAACTCTCTAAGCATTTATATAATTTGAATTTCCTTTACGTATATTCTGTTTGTTGTAGATGCAAAAAAAGCAAATTTCAGAAAGCGAACAAACTGAGGCGGATGAAACGGAAAAATTCAATACGTTTCTATATTATTATATACCACCTGAAATACCTCTCGATGATCCCCTAGTACTGGCTGCTAAAAAATCATCGGAACAAAATACTAATATGGCTAATAATACTAATCTAGAAAATAAAATTGATGCTACTGCCGAATCAGCAACGAATAGTTCAAGGATAATTAAGAAAATAGATGAAAATTCAGATGACACCATAACAATCAGTAAACGAACAACAACAACAACAGTTAATCAGATAAATAAAGAAGAAGATGACGCAGACTCCATAGATATATTTAATTTATCATTGGACAAGAGTAATGTAAATGCTTCCCTACTTCTAAAAAAATACGAATCTAAAAATAATCAAAATATAGTACCTCAAGAACTAGTTGACTATTTTGTATCAATGGCAGAACCAGAGTTATGCGAGGAAGGAGAAATTCCGTATCACTGTGCTTTCAGTTTTCCCGCAGTTGCGTTTACGTTAGGTAAAACTAATTGGGGTTATTTGAGAAAAGCTTATCAATCTTTAGCAGGTGCTAAACAATGGAAGGTTAGACGTACTTTAGCATCTAGCATTCATGAAATAGCTATAATACTGGGCGAAGAAATTACTGCCAGTGATCTCGTGCCTATATACGACGGCTTTATTAAGGATCTCGACGAAGTTAGGATCGGTGTTTTAAAGCATTTAGCAACATTTCTTAAAATTCTCAAGCCTACATATCGTTGGCACTATTTACCAAGGTTACATAATTTTCTCGTCACGGATAACGAATGGAATTGGAGGTTTAGAAAGGAATTTGCTACTCAACTTCTCGAAGTGGTTACTCTTTTCAATGCCAACGACGTAGCTGAACATATTGCTCCTTTGTCTCTTAAATTACTCGTAGACAAAGTTGCTGCAGTTAGACAAATTGCGCTTACACTGGTAAAGATTACATATATTTTTATTTATCATTTTTTTTTTTACATAATACATTAAATAGGTGTGTCTATCTTATAATATATATCCTTGTGTATACCACAAAATGATTTTATTCTTATAGGTAACTCGAATAGTATCTCATCTTTCCACCGATGAGCCTCTTGCCATGGCACTTATACAGGAACTCAGAGATACACTTGCGATGAATACTAATAAATGGGTTCGTAGGCAAACTTATGCCCTTTTATGCGCGCAATTAATTAACGGTCGTGCGATTAGCGGAGAAAAATTTGTCAAGAAAATGTTACCGAATCTATTTAGCTTATCTTGGGATAAAGTTCCAAATGTAAGATTGGCAGTAGCTAGGACATTATCGCAAAATGTTATTCCTATGGGTAGTAAGTATAACTGTCATATTATTTTATTCTAATCTGATATGTATTGTAAATTATCTTAATTATTTTATTTTTTTTTTTATTTGTTTTTTTAGTAGACTGGTTAGGTTGCGATTTAATGGGAAGCGTAGAGAGAAGACTTAAGCAAATGCGATCTGACATCGATCGAGATGTCAGATTCTTAGCGGAAACGGTAGACCATCATCTCGCGCCGGATGTACAAATGGAACAAGCTAGAAATATAGTATTTTAATATTTTTGTTTTATTTTTCTGATCTCTGTGGATAAATATTTTTATTTTCACTATAATCGAAGATAGAAACAAAACTGTTATATACCACCACTCTTTGTTGATGATGATCGTACATGCATCGGGTTCTTCCAAGCGATATATCCTTCGACCACAGGACAACAGAAGAACTTTGATTAAATTGAAGATATATGAATCTACTTGTCGTAATCTTTACAAGTATTCAACATTCTCTTACGAGGAATAAGAAGAACAACAACAACACGTAATTAAAAAGACATGCGGAATTGCCCGCAATTTAATTTTTTTTGCATTGCCACTGAGAGAAAGAAAGAGAGATTGAATTCAAAAGAAAAACGAGTATGAGTGAAGAAAGAATAAAAAAAAAGTATTGTGAATGTGTGTGGAACGCGTGAGAATGTATGCGTTTAACATTGTGATCAATTTTTTTTTTTTATATATATATAATAAGTGGCCCCCCCCCTCAAGAAGACAGATATTAATAGTTGAAATAATAGCATACATTAAGAACGTTTTATAGTTTTGCTAAAAGTATATACATTATACCTTTGGGGGTTCCGAGCCAGAAGGTAGAATTGCTGATTAAACATACTTATGGTTAATATTTTATTTTCATGTTAACTCATTTCTTTATTTTCTTTTTTTTCTTTTTTAATTGATCGCTTCTCTAAAAAGAATTATTTTAAAATAAATATATATTTCCTTTTCGGTAGAAAATTGTTGCAAAAGGAAAAAGTAATCATAAACGCGAACGCGAATATATAAATTGTCCTAAATAATTGTTTAAAACTTTTTACACGTCATCCGAAGAAACATTCCCTTAAAATTGTTAGCTAGGTGGAGAAAAGGGAGGGAAGAATAGTTGAGGGGGAGAAAAAGTATATTCGCGTGTTCGACGATAAATCTTTCTAACGTACAATGTTCTAAATAAAGTTGTAATACGTGTGATTTTATTCGTAAAAGATATGCACTAAAATATTTTAAGAGCGCGAATAATTTCAGTAATAAAACTTAATCGTCGCTGCCTGATAATTTCATATGTATATAAATAATATACGATATATATTACGAGCTTATATCGAGCTGCCGAGATTAGGGAAAGTGTTATCCACAAAAATGATGATCTACAAGAATTGAAAAGAAAATCAATCCCCTCCCACTGCCGAAGAAATCGTGGGAGCATAAATTCTTGTGCTAACTAAACGAAAGAAACTTATTTTGTAATTTTTTTTTTATTTTTTTTTTCGTCTAATGGCCAACTTTAAAAACCGATATCACAATTTAAAAAAAAAAAACTAAAAATAATAAAAAATGTAGTTCATAAGTCACGGACGATTTAAACCATTGTTGGATAGTGTATAAATATAGTGTACGATAAGAATATTTTAAGAAGGAAAAGAAAAAAAAACAGCACGAACACAGTCGATTTAGGGATGATGAAATAATAAAATAAAAAATTTTTAATTTAAAACAAAATAAAAATAAAAAAGCAAATTGTTATAGTGCGGTTACAAAGTTAAAAACAAGTAATTAATGTATGGGAAAGTCGGATAGTCTTACTGGATATTAAAATGAGATTTTCAATTGAAATTGCAATGCCCCATAAAAAAAAAGAAAAGAAGAAAAAAAAATATTTTACATGTACTAATAAAGAAAAAGCAAAAGAAGATAAAAGAAGAAAATATAAAAAAATAAATCTAACGACCATAAGGTTTCTTTATCGGCTCTAGTTAATCGGACCGATTAAGTTACAATAATTAATCCTGTATGCAACGAATACAGTCGTTAATTGTGAATATTTGTGAGAGAAAAGTATGGTGGTATTTGTTTAAAATATTCTGTATAATATATTGTGTGTGTATTTCGTAATAAGAAAAAGAAATATACTTGAAGCGATTTGTTACACAATCACGAGACGATTGCTAATATCTTTTTTATCACCCGTAGATATAATTTTTATTGATTTTTAATTCTCCTATTAGTATATACATATATAAATAATAAAATACAAACTGCATTATTGTTTGCTGTCATATACACAAGGGAATGCTTGAAAATGATTTTAAAAAAAAAAAACAAAATAGAAAATACGTACCCACTGCAAGCTCGAGAATTATTCACGAAGAATTTAAAATATCCCAAGAAATTTTCCAGGTGGACAGGCAGTCATCTGGCATGCTTTTTCTTCCATTTCAGTTTCCACAGTGCTGCAATCGCGTAAACAATGTCTCCATCTGATTTGTCTACCTTTACCACAGGTGACACTACAGCTGCTCCAACCCGTCCACCTGCCCCACTTACGACGTGATTTCCGTTTATTTTGATTATCTCTTACAATCCTATTCGTCAATGGATTCATTCTATCGTTTAACAAATTCATCCTTTCCGTTTTTGATTCATCCTTCATCGTAATATTTTCTAAAGTAGCATTTTTATCGTCTAATGTTTTCAATGCTGAACTTAAATCACCTATTCGTACACATTCGTCGACTAGTTTTGGTGTTTCCAACACAACTTCTTCCTCAATTGTTGCATTATTTTTAGGAACTTCAACCTCGCGTGACTCTAACTTCTTCTTTACCTTTTTACTCTTATCTTCTCCATTATTATATTTTGCATTCTCATAGCTCAAATAACTTTGTAACTCGTTCACCTTAGAATAAACTTTGATACCGTTAATTTGCCAATTAAAAGCAAATAAAAATGTATCTAGTTTTAAGAAACTTAACTTACTTTGGTAACTAATTTCTCAGCGAGTTCTTTAATCTCTTCGATTGATTTAACAGCTCTATCACCGCGAGGTTTCTCGTTTAATAATTTATTATCTGATAACATTGACAACGAAGAAGAAGATGATGTTTCGTAAACGTTAGGATATTTTTCTATAGTTAAATCTTTCCTTCCATTTCTTTTAGATCGAAATTTTCTAATTTTCGAAGACCATGGTAGAATATCATTCCTTTTATGTAAACTTCTTTTACCTCGTACACTATCATTCAATATTACATCTTTATCTTCATTAATCAATGTTTCTTCAACTTGTTCGTTGTTGTTTTTTTCACGAAACGATTTTTTATTATCGGAAATATCTTTTTTCTTGTGCATATCAATTTGAGATTCATCTTTATTAGAATCTTTCTTTTCTATTTTAGATTCGATGTTGTAATTATTACGAATATAATTTTTTCGTTTTCTTTTAAAAGGTGATATAGTTTTCAACAATTTCGAATGACGTTTGTTAGTTTGTTTTCTTTTACCGTTGCTACTATCCGAGTATTTTTTCAATTTTCTTTTCTTACCATTTTTAACAACTCTTCTTCTAATATTTTTCTTAGATTTGTTTTCTCTTTTAAATCTTTTATTATCAATTTCAGTAAGGTTTGATATTGAATCATAAACTCCAACTTTATTCTCGACATTGTTAAAACGAATATTTGATAAGATAGAATCGGTAATATTATTATCTAAGTAACGATTTCTTTCAGTTATTTGTAAATTGTCAAATGTTTTATTAGAATCAGAAGATACGTTTCGATAATCAGAATTATTGTAATATTCATTAGAATCTTTCTCAACCTGCCTTTTTCTAACCGATTGATACTCAACGATTGAAGATTTTCTTGGGAAAGAATTAGCTAGATCATCTAAATAATTATTTTTCATAAATATCAATGATTCACGATGATTGTCATCAGATTTATCAAATTCCGAATCGGTTCTTTTGACTCGAATATGTGTTTCGTTTGACAATTCTTCCATATCATTAAAAAATGTAGGTTTTTCAAGATCCAATAATGTTTTTTCTTTAACAATTTGTTTAATACCTAACACCGAAGTTGTCGCAGTCATCATGATCGTATCTTCAAATGCATTTACGTTTAAGTATCGTTCATTAGGAATTAAAATAGAATTCGAGGTTAAAACCTGTTGATTTTCTTGAGAAATAATATACTGCTGTTGTTCCTGCTGGTGTTTAAAATTATGCAATAAATTGAAGGCTCTTTTGTGATGTCTTTTACATTCTATTATCGTAAGTATAGAAAGGATGATCAACGGAATCCAAATCCATTTGCAATGATGTTTCACCATAACACAATAGCCTAATGTCACTAATTTCTACAGCATTTTAAATTTAATTTAATTTATAATAAAATAGCATAAATTATTTTTCATTATTTCTTCACGTAACATTTATAAATCACTATTACGATGCTCCTCGAGTGAAGAAACAATCTTAATCGGTTATGAAAATCGATACATGCCATCAACGATCTGAATATAGTAGATACTGTAAAATTAAATGGAACAATTTATTAGCTGTATAAAATTTAAATTTTGTGCTAAAATCAACCAATCGTAAGTCGCTTTGTGCTATACTAGCGCTTTTATAACCACGTGACCAGTTTGTGCTTCCTGTCGGCTCGATTAGCGATTGGCATTCAAAACACTAACCGAATGTATCATTTTTCAATAACTACATACCCATCGGTTTACAAACTCACGGAATTTGGACTTTGAACTTTCTCGGTAAGTTATTTTATTTATACGACAAATATTAATCTTGATGATGATTATAAAAAATGAAAGAAATCATAAAGAGGTTTAGAGGGGGTAACCATAACCTCACATCATAGAAACTCTCTATTGGAGAATATCAAAATGGCGTGTTACGGTACTTGAACGAGTTGTTGCAATCGTATTTTGATATAGTTCAGTGATAAAATTCGTCGTTTAGTATTTGTATATATTGAAAATAGTTATCTTTTGTCGTGATAAAACTAGTGTTTACTAAAGAAAAGGAATATTATGATACTGCTATCGTGTATCTAACAAACGTAGGTAGTTATTTCCCCATCTCGTATTGCAAGGTACAAAACTCGATAATGCAGGAAATCCTTCTGGCAGCATTCTCCGTGATAACGAGTCTACTGATCGTTTTTGGCCTCGTGTTATTGGGTAAGAATAAATAAGCAAGAAAAACGTCAAGGAGGAAATAATAATTCTTATAAACAAAATGCTGCTGATATTAATTTTATGATTATACGAATCCCTCTCTCTATCTCTCTCTTTCTCTCACTGAATTTAATGACTAGGTATTTAACCTACATCTATTCACGTGTGCGCACGAATAATAATAATAATAATAGTGCATTGTTATTGTTTAGATTTGAATTCATATGAGTCAGATAGTTTTTAAATAATATTTATCATCGAGGTAATAGCAATTAATAATATTTGTCATTTTTGTAGGCTGGTACTTAGTTTGGAAGTTCTTCCTATCACGATTCCGATTTGTTCGTGAATTACTCGGTGGAATGAGCGAGTCCCCATCAGTTAATGATTTGAAGAGTGCTAGATCTCGTATAAAGAAAGTTCGTCGGGAATAAGTTCTACCCATTTTGTGCAATAGAAGAAAATTGATTTTTTTTTGACGAAAGATTTTAAAAGAGAAAAAAGAAAGGGTATTAGATAACAGGATTATACTAATCTGCAAATAATATTAATAAGAAACATCAAAATGTCTATAAACATACGACGTGCAAACACGGATGATCTGTTGAACATACAACATTGCAATTTACAATGTCTACCTGAAAATTATCAAATGAAATATTATCTTTACCATGCTTTATCTTGGCCACAATTGAGTTACGTAGCGGAAGATGAAAAAGGAAGAATAGTCGGATACGTTCTTGCCAAGATGGAAGAAGATTGTGAAGATAATCCACATGGACACATTACAAGTTTAGCTGTGAAACGATCTCACAGAAGGCTTGGTATTGCACAAAAACTTATGAATCAGGCTTCCAGGTCAATGGTTGAGTGCTTTGCTGCTAATTATGTATCCCTACATGTACGTAGAAGCAATCGAGCAGCTTTAAATCTTTATATAAGCAGTTTAAATTTTGAGATCTCCGAAGTAGAACCCAAATATTACGCTGACGGTGAAGATGCTTATGCCATGAAACGTGATCTTAAATTTTTCTATTTGGAAAAAGAAAGAGTTATTAACGATACAGATATGGACGTTCATTCCAGTAGATGTTGCGATCATTCATAGTTGGATTGGAATATTTATACACGCTTGTATATAAATTGATCATTGAACATATTGTGGTGTAGTATTACGTTAACATCATGCCATAGTAATTTGTTTTAATTTCGATCAAGATTCACCGCATGAAACAAAAAATGAACACACGAGAATAAAAACTAATGTTGAATGATTAACTCCAATCGATTGAGAAAATTTAAACTTAAACGAAACAAAAACGAAAACGAAAAGAAAAGGAAAAAAAAAATATGTAAAATCTCGTTGAAAAATGTTTTCTATATTATCACGAAGATATTTGTTAGTGATTAAAAAAAAAAGTGGGAATTGAAAAAGGCGTTATCGAATTGATTTTACGTTCTATGGTGCATACTTGATTGATAGTTTGTAACTGAAACAAAAATATTGCCTGTAATTACTTTAAATACGATGTACTTGAAAACATGTAATTTTTAATATGCAAAGTATCTCAGGAAATATAAATCTTCTCTTTAAATGTTAGGCATTATCTTGTTTATATTTATTATTCTTACCAAAATAATCTTGAAAAACTGCAACATCATGCCAGGTAAAATGATTAATAAACATTTGTACACATTAAAATTTTTCTTCAGGTTTAGTGGTGGTTGTGATGGAGAAGGAAAAGGAAAGGAAATGCACCTAAATATAAGAATAAAAATCCAAGATTCTTAGATTTTATTTAAGTGATATTTTGAAATTTATTCATTCGTTCGAAATAATAAAATTTCGTGGCAATTAGATATA
This sequence comes from Mischocyttarus mexicanus, assembly GCA_023678845.1. Lineage (NCBI taxonomy): Eukaryota > Metazoa > Arthropoda > Insecta > Hymenoptera > Vespidae > Mischocyttarus > Mischocyttarus mexicanus. The sequence goes on along the minus strand of JACGTP010000057.1, from coordinate 432,637 downwards.
AATGCATCCAGTAAATACTTCTTCTAATACAATTTGACACTTAAAAATTACATCTGGCATTGCACGATTCTTGAATACGACGTTTTTTATTTTTTTGTATTTTTTTTTTTCTATTTAAACTCCCCTTTTCTTCATTGTCTCTGTGTGGTGTGTGTGTGTTTTGCATTTTGGCTATAATATTCTTGTATTCTATTTTGTGTAGTATACATAATTATGTCGATTTTAATAGGATTAATTATAATGTTTATAAATACGTTTATTTACATTAAAAACTATCTTAAAAACAACGCGATAGATCGATATCGATCCGATTCCGAAAGACATGCGCTTCCTTTGCTGCCCATAGGAATAACTTAAAAACATTCACGTACAAAGTATATTATTGGATCGTAAGTATCATCAGGAACAAAGTCGTCGTGTGTGTTGGGTGTGCTTTTTAGTATAAATTACGTTCGCGATTCTTAGAAAAGCATAACACAACATTTTACAACAAAAAAAACGTGTGTCATCGTAAACCACGCTCTTTTTTTTTTTGTTCTCCTTTCTTCTTCCCCGAACCACTCCCAATCATTCCACACTTCAAATGCAATTATTTGTAATCTTTTGCTCGAACGTTATAATGATTCAAAAAATAGATACGCGTACGAGCAATCCTAACGACGTTTATTATCAGCGTAATTATGATATTTGCGAACAAATTGATCCAGGTACAATGTACAAGAAAAAAAAGGTAGGAGAAACAAAAAAATGATATAAGCGGATATGACATTAAAAATGATACTGACAAAAGTAACTCACGTAATTCAAGTCTAGATTTTTCTTGAAACTTCACACTCATTTGTAGATGTTGATTAATATTATCAATTTCATCATAAGACCATTTGCAACTACTCAACCCTTTTCGAAATATCGGTTAATGAAATTTTAATAAATAAGTGAACACGTATAGATACCTGAACATTTCTTCGGTTAAAACAATTTGCTGATAGCCTAACAGTTAGATCCACAGTATCTTCATTTGTCGAAATAAATAATACTAATCAACATTTACAAGTGTGCAAAATTTCCAGAAAAATCTAGATCCGAATTACGTTAGTTGACTTTTGTGAGAAAGATAATTGGTACAGTAATATGTTTGTGTACATTTTGATAGAATGGATATCATTATTACTGCATGTTGGTGTCTTCAAAGACTATGAATCGACATGTATGATGAGCACCTAATGGTTTTTAATAACCATTTATATAATATGTATTATATATATTAGGTTAGTGAACAAAAATGTCAAACTTTTGGTTACAATACAATTGGGTAAAATCTAACAAGTTCTTATCCACCAACCTAATATATATTTATACGTATATGCAAATTCTAAATATACAAGAACGCTATATAGTCGCCACAAATGCAATATTTTACATAACACTGCCAATAAATTATAATACACGGCTTGTCAACGAGAGATCGTCGTTACATTCATCTTACGTTACTTTTTATCTCTTTCTTTATCTTCTTTTTTCTTTTCTCTTTTTCTTTCTCTCACTCTCTCGGTTATACAATCTCTAAAAAATAAAGTGCGATATAAACTATCACCATTAACGTACAATTTCGTACTCTAATAGCAATTAGCGTCGCAAAATCTGCTGAGGTATTTATGTTTTGTGCTCGAACAGCTGCGCACGCTGATTTTCCTCAGATTTTATAAGGTATATATATATATGTATCAATCATTTTTTATACAGATCGTATTAATCACAAAATTGCTGCCTTAATGATCAATAATTATATATATTTATTTATTTATGTATATATTAATACGAGTTATTCGTCGAGATACTTCGAGTCAAGGACTATAACGTCCTAACGTTGTAGGAAGATGGAACTTTGCTGCATAATTTTCTTTGTTTATTATTTATTATCGTTTTTTTGTTCAATTCGTAGCACTTAATTAACCCTTTCGCTACGGTGGAGTGCCGAAAGTTGCGAACATTAAGAAGCGCGCCTAGTTTTCAGTATTCAGAGCCCCAAGATTTTTGTCTTAAAAACCGACTTTGTAAAATTACTTTTAAGTGCAAAATGATTTTTCTTCATAATTGTTCTATGAACATACATTGCAACAGCGTTTGCAATTTTTTGCGAACAGATAAAAGCGAGTCGATAACATTTAGCTTGATTTTTGGCTCTCATTCTTGTAATAGATGTGACTATACAGCTAACTATAGTCATTCGTAGTAGCGAGAAGGTTAATTTATAGTCAACGTTTAGTATGATTCGTGTCGTTTATTAATTATTTAGAATTTTGAAACTTCGTTAAATAGGCTTGTTGTAATGGAAGATCTGTAGAAATATAAAATGTAATTAAAACTGATAAAAATACGTCGAAAAAATCCGATAACATCGTCAAAAATTTCGTATAAAATCTGGTGTTTATTATTTGTTGTCGTTTACGTAAAAATTTACGCGTTTAATATTAATTAAACTAATATCAATCAATTTGTAGGAGTTACGAGTGAATTTTAGATCGTTTTCAAGAAGATCCGATCTTCGTTTTTTTCCCCTTTTTCTTTAATATTATTATTATTATTATTATCATTACTATTATTAATATTTAATATTATTTAATAATTAACTTGGTGTAAATTTCTCGTTATTTTTAATTCATGAAAAATTGTTCAGAAACGTTCAAAGGCAGTTCGATATAATACGGCAGGTAATAAATTGTTTAGCAAATTACGATTATGGTTCAGAAAATGAACCAAGTTTCTGTGTATTCGACGTACGGATTTCGCATCTACTCGAAAAATGACACGTTTACGTTTTCCTCTATAAAATACTGTTACAATAACTTTGAATTCTCGAATACATTTATATAAACTCCTTTTTTTATTTTTTTTTGTCGTTTCTTTTTGGTTTTTTTTTATTCTTTTTAATTTATTTATTTGGTCTCCCTTCGATCCCCTACTCTTATATCTGTGCTTTGGCAATTGCATATTTCTAATAAATCATAGGCCTAGAGACTCCACCTTAATCTTTAAAATGTTTCCGAGAATATTTTCTCCATCGTTTAATCAGTTCTTCCAAAATAATCCAATCACTCCAAAAACTATTATAATCTTATTTGATTAATCGTCAAAATCCAGGATGATAATTACTGTCACAGGTAAACTCTCTCAGTCGATAATATGTCGACACTTGCAAAAATTATTGTCTCTTCAACATTCACGTTGTAGAACATCCTTTTTCGAATATCTTCGAGTTGCTACAAAATGTTGCAGAAGACATTGATTTTCTTCTTCTCTTTCTTCCTCTTTTTCTTTATCTTCCTTTCATCTCTATCTATCACTTGCTTTCATTATCCAATCACGGTTCAGTAACGCAAGAATAAATTCATGGCTGTTGCGCAGCATGTATCATAGCAACTTTGAGATCTTTGGCCAAGTGTGAAACGTCAACAACGCTATCGACCATCTCTTGTACCGCAGTAACGCTAGGAAAGAATTGTGCCGCTTGTTTAGTCTTTGATACGGTTTGTGCTAATGCCTCGTTCAATGCATTCGCACATTGAAGTACTCGCGTTCTGACATCGTTTCTTGTAACATTCCTGTGTACGGTGTCACCAATATGTACGAGTCGATGGGCACTAAGTACGACGAATTTGCCGTGGGCAAGAAATACCTGTTTGGAACAATGCTGGTTAACAAAAAAAATAACATTTTCTAGGTTGTTAATCTAAGAAGGAAGTGTTGAGATGATAAGTTAAAGAATATACGGTTAAGACTAACCTTGGGTGGTTGATTATGTTCGACCGTTTGCAAGAAGGCGTCAATGGCGTGAGTTAGGTGTGCACCATGCGTGATCACCTGGGCAGCATAAAATGCCAACAATTGTTTGTCGTTTGGATCCATGGGCGTTGGTGTCGTGGGTGGTATTTGAATAGCAGCATTGTCTGCCTCTGATACTAGTAGATCGTAACTGCTACGTAGTTCCTGAGGTAAAGATGCCCTTAGTTCTTCACGTTGCTTTGCAACAACTTCTCTCGAATCGAGATTAACGTAATCGTAGTCTTCCCCAGCACCGCTGTTGTTGCTGCTACCCGTAGAAATGATCGATGATCGTTTGAACAATAACGTTGAATTTCCCTACGAATAAGAATATTATTTTCTTGTATCTAAGATGGAAAAGATGGAAAAGAGATACATTATCGTTAGCATTGATAGAAAACATTGAAAGGGACAATACGTAAAGGGTTGAAAATGATAAGGAAAGGGCTCGTGGAAAGGTCGTTTGCGTTATCGTCGTTGGAAGATGCTCACCTGAATGAAACTGGCGACCTGACGGACGTCTTCCGTGAGTGCTCGGGCGCACGCGATCAGCTGATCGAGTGGATCCGGTTGAACCGTTGGCAAAAGGGAAGGTGGCGGTGGCCCATTCGTAGGTGTTGGCGTGTCGCCACCATCGCGACAGAGCTTACCTGCGTCCCATTCCATCAGATCTAATTCGGAGGCGGCTTCCTGCACGAGTTTGTCGGAGTCACGAAGTGCCTTAACCAGAGGCCGTAATTTCGTAGCAAGCCCCTTGTCTGGCGCTTTGGCCGCGTTACCGAGGGTACCTAAACAAATAATACAGACAACTTAAATCGATCGAACGTATTCCAATCTTTAAGGGAATACAATAAAACTAATTTTTCGAGTAATACCTTCGGCAAATTCAGCGAGATCGTGCAACGAAGTTCTCAATCTCAATGCTGCGAGCCTCAAATCCATCAATGTAGCATCCAATCGTTGAGGCTTTCTCCACCCAATACTAAAAAAACCCAATAACCTTACTATCGCTGATGAAGCTTCGCTCTGTAACCTCTGAAGACCTTCCAATGCGGCATCCAATTCCAACGGAAGTTCCTTATTAATCGGTACGTCGTAAATTTGTTGGGTTTGCATAAGTGGTGGCGGTGGGGTTGGCGTTTTAGGTATTGGTGTGTTGTGTCGCGAAGGTAACGAAGATGCTGGAAGACGTGGTCGTGGCACGTCATAATCTGGTGCGGCGAGGCTCGACCTGTGATGACGATTATTAAAATGTATTTGATTAAATTTAGAGACAGAAAGTTTAAGGTATTTGAATTTACCTATTAGATCCACTGAGAGATCCATCGTTGGTTAGACTGGAAGCCGAACTGCTTGGTGTTAATGGTTGCAATGGTCTCGGTACATCGTAACAATCTAAAGGCGTAATTCCAGAACCACCAGAACAATTGGAGTTCGGAGTACAGGAAGTAGGTGGCCTTGGAATATCGTAGCAAGATGGTGCAGGACTCGGACTACTTGCAGGGGAAGGAATCACAGGAATTGCACGTGGTGGTACATCGTAACAGTCGGTCACGTCGCCACCGTTGTCGACCGAGCTTTTAGCGCTTGTCATGTATCGTCCTGCGAACGTGCAAAATCATATCCTAGATTATGGTTACTCTGGTAGTTAACAAAACAGGAAATAGAAAAGACATGCTTAAGTGAGATTAGATCTTAGAGAAAATACGTTGTTAGTTTGGCGTGAAGGAACGTTTATCGAGAGGTTTATCGTGATGTTCGTGACGTCTGGTTAAAGTAAACGAGGTCACTCGGACTGATGTCGACTAGGATAGTAGAAGCGCGAAATTTTCCCTCAGGCTCCAGGAAGTTATGTTACAACGATAGACTGTGGATCGGGTAGAGGGGGAAGGGATATCGTTTAAAATGTCTCCCGTGAGAGATCTTTCGAGGTAAATGCATCGGCTTATCGAATTCCGATCGTCTTGATTCCTGATAGATACCTCTTCGTCTAGTTTCTTCCCTATTTATCGAACATGTACTCTAATCTCTAAATACGATAAATCGCAATTTCTTCTGCCTCTTCAGCTTCTTTCACAGACATTTCAAATAAAATATTTTCTCCTTCTTTCTTTATCGAGGATAGGATCGTGTATTATACTAATTATCTTGCTCTCACTCGGTTATACATTTAATCTATAACCAATTTGATATTGATTTGATAAAACTAGATGATAATCGTAGTGTACCTGTATTGTGCAAATGTTCGTTGTTCGAATTTAAGGGAGAATCGTGTCTTGATGGTGGAGCAGGGCTTCCTCGACTTGCTGGTAAATCGTACAGGTACACGTCCCCACACTTCTGCGGTGTCACGACCTGAGGAAAAAGAACAAATACGATGAGAAAAATCAAAGAGATTTTCAATTGGTTTGGCAGAATTAATAATAATTGAATTAAAGTATAAAACAATCCCAACGTAGTTTCTCTTCTTTAATATTTTTTTAACATTTTCGCCAGTGGCTTAACTACAACAACACACATTTCTATCCTATGTGTTGTCTCTTCCGATTAACTCTCATTTTGATACATTTTATATTCTCTCTCATCAACTCGTCGCAATCTCGATAAACGTCAAACCCGAAAGATTAGTGAAGAAGGAAAAGAAAGAGTGAAGGACGTTATTCTCCAAAGAAAAAAAAAAAGAAGAAGAAGGTAAATTCCCTTAGAGACCCTAGAAAATATAATTTTCTAGAAAACGATTTTACGAGGGAAGAAGAGAACGACGTCAACGACAAGGGATTAACGATTTTTATCTAAGCGAGCACCAATCATCGATGTGTACACCTCTTTCTACTCCACGGGGGTTAGATTCAAGGACTCATTTCGAGTACTACTCTTATCGTTGAGGAGTTCATTCTAACGGGATCGTTAATTGAATTAATTCTATGCAAAACCTAAAGATCGAACTTTTCAGTTTCTTTTTTTCTCCTTTTTTTTCTCTCTGCAATTATTCGATACATGCATATTTATGATTGATATATAAACCTAATACATATATATATGTATATAGAAAAATGCAGATGGTGTATTCATTATTTGATGTGGTAAAACACAAACTCAGAAAGAAACACAGTTTTCAACAACGGAAAGAAGAGAATGGGGAATGAGGAGTGAGGGTGGAAGTAGAAAGACGACGAAATACGATAGAGGGATGAGAGAGAATAAGGGATATTTGCAACGGACCAAACGAAAGAGAGCAAAAGCGTGGAGAAAGATGAGAAAGAGAGAGAGAGAGAGTGAGAAGAGGGGGGAAAGAAGAGAGAGTATGGTCCCTCGAGAGCGCAATCTCTGGCTCATCGTCCGCTGCTTTACAATAATAGAGCCTCTTCAACCCTTGCGTTATGCTTAAGCGTGCTACACTTTTGTTCTTCCTTTATTTCTCCCTCGCTTGAAAAACCACGTCAGTTACTCCACCCCTGGGAGATACTTCAAATTTTTGACATTCCTACGTCGTCGTGGTTCTGCAGAATTTGTCTTTTTCTTTTATTTTTCTTTTTAACGAGGAAGTTGTGGACGATGAAAATTGAGTATCCTGTTGTCGGGGGAATAGGAGGACGAGGAGGAAGAAAATGTGGAGGAAGAGGAGGACGAGGAGGACGAGGAGGATTCGAGGATTCTAGCTGGAATCTAGGTCAAGCCTTATCAACGGTAGGCGGTAGAGTCCACCCTCGAAATAACCTGCTGCCACACCCCTTTTACTCGAATCGCGTTTGTCGATTCGGTTCTCGATAAACCGCGATTGGAGAGCCTGCGGTGAAATATGTTGCCTTTAGCTAAACGATTTTCTCCGATCAATGGTTTTCCCTTCTTTATTATTTTTTTTAATCATTTTATATCCTTTGAAAGAAAGAAGTTTAATCGAAATTCCAATAAATCTACCTTTTCTGTATGAATTCTATTTCTTTCCTATTAAATCAACAATACTTCGAAACTAATATTTAACAAACTAAACCTTGGTATGGAATTTTTCAAGATTCAATGAACATTTAGTTCGATCCTTTTTATAAAGGATCATCAGAAATTCTATTCAATAGATCAATACTTCATATTTTTCTGCATGAATGTAAAAAGCGATTGATGATCTAATTTTCAAAGGAAACACAATTGGTGTTAGATTTCGATATTGTTCGCACGCATCCTCGTATGAAACGCGAATTCTCCCTCCCTTCCCCCTCGTCCCTTTTCCTCTGCCAAAGGGAGAGTCTGGGTGATCCGTTTATTCGTGATCCAGGATGTAAACTCCGACCATAATCAGATCGAGTCGAGTTCTGAGTCACGATATCGGCCTGGAAGGAGAAAGCAAAGATCGAGTTTGTGATCGACGACGAGTTATGTTGTATGTGAGACTATGTAAGTCACGTATATATATAAATACATATACACATAACACATATGCGTATATTTGTATAGGAGACTATAAGGATATACGAGGAGGTTAACTCCGAGTGCACACGAATAGTAAATTCTAGTTGGGGTAGGACCATGTGTGTTGGTTCTCTTGGGCGTTGCTGATCATTTATCAGGGTGAATCGGAGTCGTAGATAGGTGACTCCCCTGTGCCGTTAACAAAACTCGACAACCTCGACATTTAAGCTCCCACATTCGTGATACCCAATGAAAGATAATTCCCACTAGGATCCTTTATTATTCTCAAGAAAAAAGGGCCAATTTCGAACAATGCATATGATAGAGTTCTTAAATGCAAGCTCAAATCACAGTTTACAGAGCAGTTTCTTAATCTGCAGAAAGGATGTACGGACTTTCTCGATGCGAATCTTTATTTCTAAAGAGTAGTTCATGGAACAGTTGACACTTGTACCTAGGAAGTCATATCTCTCAACTCTTTCCAGTTTCCTAGCCATTCTTGGCTAGTTGTGATAACATTGTTCAAAATGTTCTGTAAGTCTTACATATCTTTGACGAGAAGTATTGTGTCGTCTGCATAGCGCAAATTGTTCAACTAATAACTAATGATCAAACTCTTTTATATGTGTTTCACACCAGAAGATAATGATCCTTAGTGTCTTTCAAGGAGAACAGAACTAAAGACGTCATTCAACGAGAAGGTCGAGAATCTAATTTGCATAGTTATACATAAATGCATGAACGATTATCAGAGTTCAATAGGCACAAGTATACGTTTTAATGGACGTGAACTAAGTTACATTTTCTGTTAAGTACTTAGAGTTTCTCACCAGTTATTAAATCGATTAAACTCGATCTAACGATATTAGATCTGGTATAATTTTACCTTTAAATTATCGGTTTAATACTTATCCATTTTTTTTTACCCTTCAAGTTTTTTAATGTTTCCTTTTATTTCTTATTTTTTCTCTTTCGTTCCCCCTATTACCCTTCTCCATCAACGGATATCGTTATTATCTTCCTATACCGTGCAACCTAGTAATTAACTCGTAAGCTATCCCCAAAATTGCAACGTTTTAACCAATGGCGCAGAAACAAAAAACTCCTAACCACTGACAAAATGAAAAATAGAAAAAAAGGATAAAAAAGAAGAATAAACAACAACAAAAAAGAGAGTATACGTACAATAGCTGTTCTAGTCTCTGTTTTCTGAATTAAAGTCGCATGCTATTCTACTATTACGTTCCTTGTTCGTATGAATCGAATAGTAGTATGTAGTACTATAGTAACGAGTGAGTACGTAGTACAACGAAAGAGAAAAGGAGGGGTAAATAAAAGAAAGGAAAAGAGAGAGAGAGAAGAAAGGGGATGGTTGGTGAAAATAGGGTGGAGTGGGGTAGGGGTAGCACGGCGGTCGATACCAGCGTCGCGACGCTAACTGTGAAAGGCGTATTACCCCACGGATGCGCGCGAGATAGAAAGGGAAGAGAGAGAGAAAGAGAGAGAGAGACGGTTTCCATGGAAACGCGAAAGGAGGTACTCCACCTCCTACGCAGGCAGGACCTTCGGCCTGTCTCAGGCAACGATAAGGATTTTTCTTTTCTCGGAAGAGAAACGGTAACTGAAAGGATTCTGGAGCCACAATGTACCACAACGAATCGTAGAATTTGTAGTTTTTCTTCTTCATTCTTCATTCTTCATTCTTCATTCTTCTCTTCCCTCCTTCTCTTCACACTTCATTATCACTGGTGATACTTTTATCTCTCGTCAGAACGAATACACATAGAACATCTATCAAAACCGATTACTGATTGATGAAAATATGTTTTATTTAACCGTAAATGGTAATTTGTCGAAATAAATAGTACTAATCAACATTTAGAAGTGTGTAAAGTTTCAAGAAAATTTTTCATCCGAATTACGTGAGTTAGATCTTTTGTTGAGGAATAAAGTAATTCGGTCAAAGGATTGAGTTGTATCTGGTAACTTTGAAAGAATAGATGGATAGGGGGTTTATAAGAAATAAGGTTTTTCCTAAAAAGAGTGATCGATTAATATTGATGATTTATGTTAACATCGATCGGTTTTATTTTCTTTTCCTCATCTAATCGATCTATTCACCATCATCCAGTTTGCTGAGTAACAATCCAAGACCTTATCGATCAGTCACGTTCACACCAAAGTAAACGATTTATATCATCGATCCCATTTGCCGGACCAAAGGATTTGCTATTACTACTACTACTATTATTACTACTACTACTACTATTCCTGACTTGCGTAGATAATCCCACGCGAACGAGTTTCGCAGTTCATTGATACCAAGCCATTAAAGAGACTACTCTCTGCCCACGCCCAGAACCGTCGGCTGGTCGGCGTCTCGCGTTCGAGAACAACCTTTCCTTTTTTATTTGTCTTTATTTTTTAGTTTCTCTTTTCTTCTTCTCCCTTCTCTTAACGTGTTTCTCCTTCCTGGCCTCGGAGGCTTCGCAGTAAAGTTTCATCTTGCCACGCCATGACACGCGTTATTCCTTTTTCCATGCCATTTTCAGCCGGTGGAGTGGCAGTTCGCCTGCCGCCGACAGTGACGGTTTTAAGAATCCTTCGCCCCGAGCTGAACGTTCATTCTGAACAAACCACGCATACGAATAACCCATCACCATCATTCTGTCCTGTCCGTTTACACACGTATACACGAAAATATACACACTTACACAGAGATTTATCTCGCGACGACAGTGGGATATCGGTCACGTTGAAGAAGATTTCAGAGATTTCATCTTGTCACCCAGTGTCGTACTTTGCGATATCTCCCCGTCAGTTTGGAACCTAACATAAGTTTCTCTCGAATTAATCATGGATATTATTCCCCTAAGCCTAGACCGGATGGGATAATGAGCATCCTCCTCTTCACCCTTCTTCTACCTTTTCTATACTCTCATATATAGAAGAATATTTTCTTTACATTCAAACATTATTAAACATACAATTTCATTTTATAACAAGATCTACTTTTTTGGGTGCACACACGCAATACACACACATTGGATAGTTTGCAATTGAAGTTTTAATATTAATCATTCTTTGGATACATGACATGTTAATTAATTAACTTTTCTTCATGGATATTTTTTATTAAAGGTCCAATGTTTCATCAAATGTGATTAAAAGAGTACCGTTATAGTATATAGCAGCAACCTGCAGGATTCAGTAGTATCGGAACAAGTTAGGTCATTTCTTTTTTGTCCAGGTTATCGACGTTTCAAGTGGTCTTGTCGTTTGACAACGTAGCTATATATATATGTATGTGTGTGTGTACATGAATATCCCTGCTAACGCGCACGTCCAAGGTAGAAAATCAGCTTACGTTACTGCTTTTGCTACTGACCGAGGGAAGCTACTGCGGTACACGATCTGGTTTATTCTATTTAACATCGTCGAAGCATGAAGCTACTTTCGCCTACGTCGAGTAATGCTCCTGTTTTCTCTTCCCTCCTCCTCCTCCTCTTCCTTCTCATCTTCTCATCTTATGTCTTCTACAGGGTGACTCGTTTACACTCCAATCTTTCTCTACAATATTTAGCTTTATCGAGGATTACATCATCAAACCAAATACAATTTATCTTTCATTTTATTAATTATTTTTTAGAAAGAGAAATTGTGAAGAAATTTCGCAACAACGATGACGACATTTTCTAAGAAAAATGTATAACTCGTAACTGTAGTTTGCATTAGTGTACAATTTAATACATCCTCGGGTAAGACGCGGATGAAGTTGAAGATTCGCAGAAGCTTTTTAGAGACAATGACGAAGAGAAAGTAATTGCGAGAAAGAGAGAGGGTGACGAAGAGACAGGCTGAGGTGGTGTGGAGGGATGGACAGAGGGAAGAGGAAAACGTGGATATGCACAAACGATGAAACACGGCCGCCCTTCTTTGAGTTGAACCGTCCCGCACCACATTCCATCGAGATGACTCCTGGGACCCCACTTTGTGCACCACGTACGACTGAGAAACGTGTGCGGGTGTTTTCTCCAACTCTGATCCCGCGTGGAAAAAGAAGAGAAAAAGACTAACCAAGAAAGTAAGCAACCAAGCAACCAACCCAACCGAACCAAGCTGCGTTAGCGTGTGTATAAGAAAGAAAGAAAGAAAGAAAGAAACACATAGAAAGAGAGATAAAGGTTTGTTGAAAGGAACGACGAAGAGAGGTGGACATTGTCTGGACCCGCGACATATAAGGGCACCGGTGATCTTTATACGCGGAACAGGACAAGGAGGACTCCTTCTAGGGTATCCTACAGAATCGACTTCTCGTAAATCGTTTTATTCGATACTCACAACTACAAGCGTAAGAAAAATAATAATCTAAGAGATTATATCTCTTGGTGAAATACTTCTATCTCGTCTGTAACTTTAAACGGGGGTTTCATCACACCGTCTGATGGGTCGAACTAATCAAATTTTTGTTTGCATTCATCGATTCCTAAAGAAATGTTTAAAATATGCTGGTCAAAATGATTCCCCGATATTCCTAATTGTTGGAATGTTACTATTTATGCCTAAAAATTGTTTTACACACTACCGAAATGTTAATAAACATCATAAAAAACCGGCCCGTCACACAGGGTTAACCCTCTTCAACTAAAAACTATTTTTTTATTTTCAATTGCAACGGTGTAACGTGTGTATGTGTGTTTGTATCGTTAATGTAGCTCGCCCATTACGTAAAAAGATACGTCATGCATCACAGGGAAGACATTCGTTCTCTTGTTTCTCTTATTAGAAACATCTGTTACCGTTTCTTTTGATTAGTTTCACGACACCTGCGTATATGTATATATACATGCATTATATATAATGAACATTAACAAAAGAAAAATTATAAAAAGATCCTTTCGTTTCAACATTTTCCACACGAATGGTCTTCCAATTTGTAGATCAAATTTTCATTTATATTCGTTCATATTACTGCACGGATTATTCTAAACGATAATATATCTAACATTGTTAATTTAAATATATAAATATTAACTATTGTTAGAAAATATTTATCAAATTTTTGTGATAATAAATGAAACAAATTTTAACACAGATTCGATTAAACACTGACCAGTTGACAACGAAATATAAAATCAAATAAAATCAAAAATTGAATTATTAAGTTACGTAATAAAATAATAAATTCAGGATTTATTATAATTGATCGATTATGGGGATTGGGATATTTTGAAATTGACGAAGTTGGAATTAGTTCGCTCGTAACGTTGACCTTTCATCGTTGAAAAAGAAGAATGTAGACTGTTAAACATGTTTTCTCTTCCTCCACCGGTCGTATTCCCGTCATCGACGAGAAGAGAAAGACGAAACACACGCCGGTCGCAAAGATTCGAGCAAAAAAAGCTCGACGGACTCGTCATTGAAACAAGAAGAGTTTCAGAAAATGCCGAGTGCAAGAAACCGAGAAGCTTCCTTGCCTCCATCCTCTTCCTCCTCTTTCTTCTTCTTCTTCTTCTTCTTCTTCTTCTTGCACCTCCTACCAATCGTACCAAAAATACGCACCAGCTCGCACGACTACCACCTAACAGGAATAAAAGGAAGAAAGGTAAAGCGAGGTTACAATCTGCACCAAAAGAGAAAGAAAAAGACACAGAGAGACACAGAGAGAGAGAGAGAGAGAGAGAGAGAGAGAGAGAGGAGAGTTGACTTTCCTTCGACAAGATCGTATTATTCCTTTGCAAAACAAATTAAGTTTGTTGCGTAATTCTAGCCGTCACCATTTCGATTTATTTCAAATTCTGCTAACAACGAGAAGTTTCCGTAATTTGGTTCAAGATTTCACTTGAAACTCTACACAACTTGTAAAATTTGATTAATACTTTTTAATCCGACAAATAACTATCGGCCAACGCCTAAGTGTTTCTGAGATATCTGCAATTAAAATTTAAATAAATAATTGAACACTAGTCCAGTTAAAACAAACTGATTGTAGCCAAATAGGAAAGGGTTTTTAACTTGCAGGTTTAAAACCATGGCTTATTGTCAAGTACGTTATACTTACTTTAATTTTACTTTTATTACTTTAATTAACATCAGCCGAAAGTTTTAATTACTCAACGAAGGAGGTGCAAGCATAGATGCACATGCGAAGATCTTGCAATATTCGACTTTACAAAAATTGTTCGTTTCATAGAAATTTATTCGACGAATCAAAGATTCCTTTTGACAGCATCTTTCAACATTGTTTAAAATTTTATTTCGAACGTGTGACGTCTACACACATACATTCACTCACGTGGAACCATATGGATATATACACATAATTTACCACTCGACTTTTGATAATCTTTAATCACCATCCAATGGTAATTAACATTCGCTTTGTGAGTTTACCGAGCTAATTATTTCGAGTGTAATTTACTCGACGAAGGGCGAAACGAATTGGAGGAGGAGGATGAGGATGAGGATGAGGGTGAGGGTGGAACGATAATCGATAGCTCGATGGAATATTCGCTTTCGTTAGAAATTGATGTCCATTGCAGCTGTCGAACGATGCCAAAGGCAGACTGTGCATGTATTGCATTCTACCCTAACAAGGGAAAGAGAGAAAGAGAAAGAGAATCGAATCGAATCGAATCGTCGAATTGCTAGTCAGCTGATTTTGACAGCTTCCCCCTTTTTGTAGTCGTCATCATCGTCATCGTTGGTGTGCTTAGGTTTGTTGGCTGAACAAGAGGGGGAGTATAGTGAGTCGAAAGAAAAGGGACTATTTTCTACGGGACAAGAACAATAGACCTAACTCATACTCGCCATTGTCAAATTGTGCCTCTTCAAATATAAAATGAATTAATTCGGGAAGGCCCCTTTTCCCCACCAGCTGTCGTTCGTCGTTGCCACAGTGTTGTCGGTGCATTAGTGTCGTTTTTAGTTTCATTAAAACTCACGATTTTGTCGTCCGATGATGATTCGTTCAACAAAAGAGAGAGAAGAATATGTCTCTGTGTCTGTGTGTGTCTGTGTGTGTGTCTTTTATTGTAGAATAAAATTTCACGCTTATAAAATTGGATCCCATACGCGTGAAAGTACCATGTACGGTTGATTAAATTTATGACACCAGACTGTTGGAATAATCTCTCTTTTAAATTCACGCAGTTCTTTCAAAAGTGTCTACTTTTTAATCAGAACGTGATTCAAAGCCCTGCTACGAGGATTTTCTTTTTCGAGAGACGGAGAGAGAGATTGTTTTGTATTAACAATAGAACGAAAAACCATATGTATTATAAAAAATAAAAATGTTAAAATAAAAACTTACCCTATTTGGTTGTACGTGCCAGCTACGACGTTTCCCGTGCCTCTGTAAACCGTCTTCGGAAATATTTAAATCTGCTCTGCTACCAAGCAAACAACCTCCGGTGTCATATTGACCAGCCAAAATTCTTAATCGATTTCCTGGACAGATTCCCTATAAGAAAAAAAAGATAATAATTATTCAGATAATATATTGTTAATCTTCTTTTAAGCTGAACTTGATCATTTAGTTATTAACATAATTATTATTGTTAGAGATATAAAATTGTTATAATTGGAAAGATAATTTAAGTTCGCGAGTATATGTCTGGTATTTCAGCAACAATTCACTAATTCGTGAAAACACTTCAAAGCTTAGTGGAATATATTCCCGAAATGTCTCTCAAATCGTCGTAAAGGTCCTCCTTTAGAGTTTCTAATAGCTGGAAAGAAACGAAACGCACCCCAATTAGACGTTCCTGTATTCACGAAACTCTCCTAATTCCACGAAATCGAACCTAAAATAAACGGAAGACGAACCCTTCTCGACCTGCAGTGTCGCATTTCCAAGCTGATTCTCTTCTAAGTTCTAAAATGCAACTACCATGTTACCACGTTAAGCATGCATTTACAGTAAGGAAAATAAAATAAAAAATAGCATAAGCGAATTATGATACTCTGTTTCGTATCTCGAGTAACCTGTTCTTCTAATATTTGATTTCTTTCATTTCTAAACTCATCAGAGCAATGAATATTAAAACAATGAGAACGTTTAAATGATAATCAAAAGTTTGTGAAACAATTGTAGATTGTTTAAAATGCACCTGTCATTTTTATGGAAAGAACGATACTAATCGATAAGAATTTTTCAGACATGTGTCAAATAGTAATTCGAAATTCTGTTGTTGACAATAGGAAGTACTGCAGCTTGTGAAATTAATTACAATTGAGTACGAAAAGATTGGATGAATAAATCGATTATTTTGATTATGCATACCCTGATTATTGTTTAAGCGTGATTATTGTTTAAAACTGTCTTTAATTAATTAGACGCGACGTCACATGAATGAATTAAATCGTTAATTGTTTACGGTGAAACTCGTATAATGGAAAATTCGATAAAATTACTCGTATCCCTCGATGGTATTTCTATATTAACTACTACCACCACCATCACTATCACCATTACCATCGTCTCCGCATAGCACGTTTACCGCAATCTCTAAGATTAAATCGCGATAGAAGAGAGGAGGGGTTGGAGAGAAGAGAGGATGGTAGCTGAGATCATCGAAAATAGCAAGACAGCTCGAGGGCTGTAGAAATAAAGGAGGAAGCAAAAATCCAAAGAGTAGGGTAGATATATATTAACATTTTTCAACAGTAACAGATGTTACCAAGCATAACAAGAAGGTAGAAGATCATTTTCTTTCACGAGCATGATGCATCTCATTTTTTTTATATTTTTTATCTTCATTACCTTAACCAAGATCCTACTTTTACTTATTATTAAAATTTCCAATTAGGAAAATGTCGAAATTGCAGTTTATTCATATGCATACAATACACATGTAAATATGTATTTAATAATTCATACTCCGAGCACAATTATCCATCGATATTTTGTGCATAAACCAACATTTACACAATTTACATCTCGACGTTTCACCACAACTATGGTGGATTACAATTTGACCCAAGCATTTGGGAAAAAGTGCATGCACTAAATTCTATTTCGTTTAAGTCTCGTTGGGTTCATTTCTTTTTGGTTAATATTTTTTTTTCTATCTTTCGACGTTAGCTCGTTTTAAGAATAGTTTCTACCATAGTTGATAAAGTCTCGGTAACGAGGTTACCGTAAATCTTGATACACCGTTGAAATGTCACGAACAGATGTCGAACGTAAAAGAGATGAGCACAATGGTCTTACACACACACACACACACATATATATGGAATACTACATACGACATATTCCTTTTATCGAGTTGAGATCTCGAACAAAGATATCCTATAGTTGGTGTACTTATTCGTATATCTTTATTTCGCATGAAGAAACACCAAAGTAATGTCTCTATAGACACGAAGCATATGAAATAACCTATGACGAATACTTACAATTATACACGTAGCATATATATGTAAGTATACGCAAGACGTCCATTAAATTCAAATAGAACGTGCTGAGAGTAGGTTGCTAATGGAAAAACGCGGAAGCTTTAGCCCGTTACGTAAATGCGCTTGACGACGATGAAAGATGTCAGAATTACAAAACGCGTCGAGTAAAACGATCATTCCAACATGAACATCGTAACGTTGAGAATACAGGCACCGTGAAAGATTGCAGTAATTTAAGGACCATATTGCTAATTGTACAACACGACTTTACCGAATGATTTATGATGGGAAGGTATCAATGGTGATGATTATTACGATAAAAGGGGGAACACCAAAGAGATCCCCATTCTACCATTGAAGAATATTTATTTTCTTCTTAGAATCAGCTAACAACACATCGATCAGTATAATACAAACTCTAATAAGCCCATATAGAAGAAAATTCTAAAAGGTTTTAAGGAAAAGAATGTTAGTTTGTTACCTGTCTACCTCGCAGGACGCATAACCACCATCCTTCAAGACCTGCTGTGTTCTGTTCCAACACAGTAAGAACATCTCCTTTTCTAAAAGCCAACTCGTCTGGCGCTTCAGCTATGTTGTCGTACAATGCTCGTGCTTTAACACATTTTTGCTGCAACATATAAGGGAAATAATGCTAATTAGTTTCTTGGTTATAGCGTTAGATCTTTCTTATTTTAATATCAATGTTAATTGTATACTCTAATGAATATTTAAAAAAAACAATTTATACTTTTGTATAGAAAATTTTAATATTTTTTTAAACGTAGCTTTTGACATGAAGTTAAAAAAAAAAATTATAGATATTTGATATGTGAAATATAAAAGGACTTGTTATTTTTTGTCTTCACGATAACCAGAGCATTCGTGTCATCAATTGGGTATACGGCGACTCAGTGTCCTTTGGTCAATTTAAATCCATAAAATCTTAACTTGGTCCCCCTTTCCCCCTATCCCTTCCTCTCTCCTACCCGAGTTCTTCTCTCAACTCCTTCAACTTTCTATTTCGAGATACGCTCGTTCATTCGTTCGTTTGTTCGTTCTTTCGTTCGCACCGAACTCGTGTAACGATCACTTAAGAATCGTGCCCGAAGTGCTACGAAAGATCGGCTCGACTACTATGCAGTTTACGAGGAACCCAGGGCTCGCACGGTTTAAGTGAGTTCAATTGAAATGCCTCTAACAGCAACAAGCACAAACTACGACAACGACAAAGAACAAATTCTCCTTTTCCTGTGCATCCATGTTGATACACTGATGTCATTCCTGACTTTGACAAATTCCGGCGAGGAAATACGGCGCCAATCACCTCGTTCCCCTATCCCTCCTTTCTTTCCCACTTCATTCATCCGTTCTTCTTCTTTTTCTTCACCTAACTCATGTTTCGCTTGTTTTACTCTTTATTTCGTTATTTATCTCTCGGTCTAATCATAATTACTGTTTATGTATGATCTCAACAACTAAAACATTTGTATTTTAGAAAATTGTTCTTTCATATTTGTGTAAAAAGAACAAACGAAAGATTCGTGGTACGATTTTCTGTCCAAGTCAACCCACGGTCTTAATTTTGTTCATTAATCTTATTATACTTAAATAAAATATCCTATTGTTTGTAATAACGAATAGAAAAAATGTTGGATTTATTGATTATCATCCAGAATAGTATCTTCGATCTATACAGGATATACGGATTTGCAACTTCCAACTAACCGGAACGGCGTATTCTATTTTACGATACTCTCGCTTACCCCCATACCACAAACGGGAAATGAAACTACGCGTGTTATGCGGGTCACGCGTTTAGAATTTATCATACGCGTTCTCCAATTACGAGTTCTGCGCGCCTTCGCAATAGTCCCATCCTCCACCGGTGTCTGCTGATGCCCACCAGAGAAACAACAAAACGCATACACACACACAATGTGTGGAATACGATGAACGGCATTGCGAACAACTATGACCATTTGGAATTATTTCTAGGAGTGTGCTGACAACGTGTCAGGTTACCTGTCCTATTGGAAAGGTCGTATAAGTGCATACATGTACCACGTGACAGGTTTGATGTTTCCACCAGATGCAACATATTCCCCCTGTTTGTTTTTTACAACAACAGATAACCACATTCTTAGTTTTGCATATCCAGTTCATATTTGATTCTGTCGAAGATTGAACTTGCATCGAGAATAGGTGTAGGAGGGTGAAGGGAAAAATATGACTGAACTCATCCCGTACGATTTATAATTGGAGGAAAAAATAGAACAGAGACAAGAAGGATATTCATTTTTTCAAAACAATAGTATGAATTAAAAAACAATACTCTGTATGGTAAACTATAATACCTATAATAACGGTATAGTCATCGATTATTCGTTAGGGGAGAAAAACTACGTGATACGACACAATAGTAGGGATACGTAGAATGATTTGGTTTGAAAACCGATGAACCTTTTAATGGGGAAACCTTGGGGGAGGTTTTCGTTCTCTTGTTTTGGATAACAGTGGGACGCGTGTAAATCGTTTTCAGCAATACTCTCGTTCAACCCTTTTTTTTTTTACTGTTTTATCATTCATATACCTTACACGTATGTATATATCTATGTTATACATTTAGTATGTATGTATGTGTGTTAGATATATGCGAAAGAAGATATAAAAGAAGACTCGTGATTCCGTTTCTGCCGATGTTGCATGCATTCCTGTTCAGCATCATCAAATGGCGACATCAGCGTTGCCCTGATGCATTGTCGGAGGAAAATGTTTGCACAGGTGCATCATACACATTAATACAAATATAGGTGTATTTATACTTGCACACCCAACATGTTATCTTTCTTGACAATGGTATGCATTATTATATGAAAGTACATTGGTACCAACACGTTCAGGGTGACAACAGAAATAACAAATAATTTTACAAAGTTTATTATAAAAAAATTGGACGAAAAACTCTGTTATAATAATTATTTAATATTATTTTCTTTTAAATTATTTTTAATAAAATAGAGTTTCGATTTCCTTAGAAGATTTTTCATTAACGTCTTAATGGAAACGATCGAGTCTTACAAGCATAGACCCCATAATCCCCCCCACTTATTCTAATCCCGATGGAATTTAATACCCACGTGAAAACGCCTACCGAATTCCACGACGATGAGGAGAAAATATACCACCGATCTACATTCCTGGTACGTTTCAAACTAACACACTTGTATCATTCTGCTTTGGATACATACATAGAAAGACAAGATCGATATGTAATATTCTAGAAGCGAAAGGTGTCCATACCAAAGCTGAAAAGATACTAACTCTACCTGTGTGTAATATACATTTATCTTAAATCATGCTGTGGGTAGTGTCCTAAACTAATATTTTGACAAGGGACAACCGTCCTCTCTTTTCTATGATATTACCACGCATATAGATGTTAGGTACACACACACACACATACACAGATACTCACACATCTTTACCTGAACGACTTCTTTCTACCTTCTATTTTATGATATTAACTTTATATATCTTCTAGTCAAACGAGCGCGTGCGGACCATAAGGAAAAAAAAACCTCCCCTACTAGAACGAAGTATAATGTTATAATAATAGTTTTTAAGAAAATAAAAGGAAGAAGAAAGAAAAAAATATTCCTGACTTATACAAGCTTTCCTAATCTCCTACACACATGTATTAGTTTGATATCTAATCGTATTGACACAATAAATAGTTACCTTCTTTTATATCTTGAAATTGTAGAATGACAAGAATAATGTTTAAAGAATTTTTCTTGAAAATAATTTCATGAATATCAGGAAGACATCAATTTATGGTGTATCTTTTTTAAATAGGTCCGAGATCAAAATGTAATATCGTGTATGTAAATGAAATTATTATGGAAGTGAAGGGAAATTCGAAATGATAATAAGCATGGGGATTACGTCAACGTGTTTACCATAAGACCAATATATTTTTTTTTTCTTTACCATGGTTTGAAACTACCCCTCCCTCACCCCATCACCGATGCCATCATTCTTTATTACGTATGCAAACTATCTCTCTCTCTGTTTTTGTTCTCCTTTGAAACCACCCAGACCACGGGGTGTAAACTTCGTGAATCAGTTTTCGAAGTCAGCGTATAAGCGTTTGACGAAGGGTGCGCACGTGCCGGTCTTTTGGCTTCAGCATGAATACAATGATCGTATATTAGTGGTGCCAGTCCTACGTTAAAACATGTTCAGGCCTTTTAAACTCAACGTAGAATGCTGTTTTACGTATTCACGCCGTTTCGTTTATACACGGGGTTTAAGCTTTTGTTTAAATCCTTCCTAGAATATTCTGTTGATTGACAACAACGTAGGGATTCATTTAAACAATGATTTTTATTGTTCTATCAAATTTCTTTAAATTTCTCCCTTTATTAATCATACACGTGCAGTACTATTTAATTACACGGATTTTAGTTTTTCTAATCAGAACTAATAAAACAATACAATAAGATTTATCCGCCTGTCGAAACAGTATGCAACGATAAACCAAAAGGTTCCAGATCACCAGGAAGACCCAGGATGACCCAGCTCAATAAAACACAAGCCTCGGGTCTAACGTAAGAAGAAGAAGAAGAAGAAGGGAATAAGATTTTTGTCTTTGAATGTAAAATGACGGTGAACTGTAATTGTTATCCAGTATTTTTCCTTGTACCAATTGTTTTTTAGGGAAATATAAAAGCTTAACAAAAGACAACTTTGTTTAGGGGTTTTCGTTTGAAATAATTTAAGTTTTGAAATAGAAGAATGGTTTACTGCGAGTACGAGGAAATGTACAGGAATACAAACACATACCTAATGCCAAAAGTTCAGTACCCGGTATATTAAAGTTGGAACTACGCCAATCTGACATTGTATGGACGAGAGAAAATATAAGAACCACCCTCTTGTCCCCCAGTTCATTCTTATGGTCGTTTTTTCCGAAGTAAAGTAGGGTCTTAGGGAAGATTCGAAAGTCGCATTACTATGGAACACCGCATTCTACATGCAGGGAGGACACGAGTATGCTCATATCGATACAAGTTCGACCAAGCGTATTATACGAAGGGTTAGAATCGCTTTACGAGACACGTGCCCTTTCGTTAAACCAAAGTACCGTTCGGAAGCACCCTTCACTGCCATAGTCTTCCTTCGGTCCTTTAACATAGTCTCCATTTCCTTTCTCATAGTCGTTGTCATTCTCTTCCTAAGCTTGGTGTCTTTCTACGATTAAACGAAACCCTAATTACAGATAGTGTTAAACATGAATTTATGAAAACGAGATACTGATTGGAGGATTATCCTAATTAATTTATCTCACCCATCTAACAACTTACGTAATTCGGATCTAAATTTTTTCTTGAAACTTTGAACACTTGTAAATGTTTGGTATTATTTTTAGAAGGGAGTGTACTACCATCACCTACTAGCGTCCATAAATCGGTAATCCAATTACAAGCAAGCTTATATGCAAACGTGTACTCTCCACGAACCATAAAGTGCAATATTATTCGTCCGTAATGTGTTAGGGTTTAACACGTCGCCGATGCGAGTAACAGGATTTAACCTAATCGTCCATGAATGAAACTCAAGGGCGCGTACGACTCTCTTTCGCTGTACTTTACATTTTTTATAAACTTGCACTTTCGAGTTAAAAAACCTTCATCTCCCTTTCATGCTTCTACTTCTTCATTTGTTTCCTTACCTTTGCTTAGACCCCAAAGGAAAGTAAATGAAATTACACTAATTCGATAACAAATGAATGCTGTTCTCAAGACTCGAAAACGATTATACTAAAATAGAACTTTAACATGAGTTTAGTGCAAACGTTTCAAATTTTATTATGCAAGTATATGCAACTGGTGCATCAGCATAAAATTCAAATACAAAATTGTATTCTCAAACGATCGATAATAAATGTTCAAGTTTAAATATATTCGTACTAATAGAAACAGGATTTAATTAATAAAATCGTGTTGGGAAACTTTATTTTCCGTAATAAGGATCAGTATTAAAAATTAGTATTATAATTAAATGAAAAAAAGGAGTGATTTAAAAGAAATTATTTGATCTTCTTCTTAACGTTTCATTCCACCGTCACGGGTAGTCTCCATAAAATGAAACAATTTCGGGGGCCTTTCCCTTAATGATATTAAAACACTATGGGGCAGAAGAGAGGGACTATGGGGGGAGATGGTGAGGACTTTAATAAAAACGTATACCTTTCTTTAACGAGTGCATATATTTTCTAAAGGAAAAAAAATAAAGATCGGAATATCTTTTTGTTTGATAAAGGAAGAAGAGGTCCAATCGTGGAAAGAAATAAACCCGATGTTCGTGCTGTGCATGGATGCATGCCATGAGTGCAACACAACGTACGAGACGATTATGATGATGATGATGATGCGGCACGAGATACAAAACTCGACGCCCACGTATCGTCTAGATGTCAATGAACGAACATGTGTGAGTGTAATGCGTACGTGTTGCCATGAAAACGATCGAATACGAGTAAGGTACGTGTGTTCCTCGTGCGTGGGCATCATCATTCAGTAACTTGCTGCTTAGTATAAACGTGCCAAGATTTTTTATATTAAATTTTTCTAATCAAATTGCATTATCGATTAAATTCCATCGACGAGTTTGCATTTCAGAGATCGAGTTAATTGCTATATTATTTATAAGTATAATAATTAATATAAAATAATAATAATAATAAAATAATACCTAATATTCTTGGTATATGTTAACTTAATATTGAGTTGCAATAATGTCGGATTTTCCTATTTAATTATTACCAAAAATTCGACGTGTTTTTTCCACCAACCTAATATATCTTTGGACCACACAAATTCCTTTATTATTAATAATAATTATTTATATATAATAAATAAATTAATATTAAATAATTTTCCTATGTATATGCGTGTGTATAATTCGTTTTCAGTAATATTACTTTTATCCGAACAACGCACTGAAGTGTGTGTATAATAAGGTTCATAAAAATGAACTTACCAAGGATAACAAGTTTGTACCTTCGTTCAAACTATAGTTTCCTCGTTCTCGTGAGTATTATAATCGCTCATTTTCGCATACTTTCTCCGTACGCATGAAAATACTTATCTAAGAGAAATAAAAGATAAAGGATGATAGTAGGAATCGAGTCGTCGATAGGGAGATAGAAAACGGATAGAATCGGTCAATTCGAATTTCCGTCTACGGGAATTGAATTATGCTAATTTCCGTGCCGTTTCTCTCGGTCTATTTCAGATCAGTCGAAAACCTCTCAGGAAGAGATTGAACAACCCTTTTGGCTAACCATATAATCTCAAGTTCCATTCCTGATATTGATTAGAACCATAACCAACAACGTATGTTCGTGATGAAAATTTCCCCCTTGAATTATATTCCGTGATTATTCGTTATCTTGCACCAATATTACACATCTAGACTGATTCTGATGTATTATATCTATACATGTATTTACTTATTTACTTAGAGTATCTACAGTAGGATACTACAAGATTACTCGATAAAAGAAATAAAGGAAAAAAAATATACACACATTTATACACACATATATTATACATATAAATATGCATATGTATATATATATGTATATGTATATTGTTATCCATGTTACATTTGATAAATGGCAAACACCTGCTACTTCTTGTTGCAATAAAATGCCTTGCGGCATCTAACGAGAAATATCACGAGGATGTAATACCCAGTTACAACAGGAACGAACAAATCGGTCACGCGATGATTTGATGAACACAATGAAATCAACTGGGCCCAATAGAAGAGGAGGAGGATGAGGAGAATAAGAAGAAGAAGAAGAAGAAGTAACAAATTGCTTGATTGGTCGATCGCTCGGCAAATATCAATCCTGGCAAACAGGGATCACTTTAAATCGTTCGTTTAAAGATCGCATGTAAATATATAATTTACACGTGACACATATGCATACAATACATACATACATACATATACATATGGTGTTGTTTTATTTGTTCATGGTACCAGTCAAGAAGAGTTAGGTCCTAACGCATTGTCAACAACTTTACACTTGGTTATATTATCGTACATTTTCGCGAGATAAAATTTCGTACTTGGCATATTTACACGGAAATCTGAGGCTTATATATCATTTCGTACTTGGCATAAGTGTTCTACCTAACCGGTAGACTGCTTACCTTAAAACATCTCATATTACTACCACCTAACACACTTAATAGTATTAAATATATACCAAAAAGTTATGATATATACATTTAACAAACAAATGACCAGTTTAGTTTAGTTTAAATTTTATTTTTATATTCTTTATTGATCATTCTTGAATAATTAAAACCCGCTTTAATTTTCGAAAGGTGAAATTGGTCGAACTATCTCGAACGAAGCTGGTGAAAGTGGACCACGAGATGAGAGACACTCTGCGATCGAGTTTACAACGTTACAAATAAGAACATCATTTAAGTTTCTAATTGCGGTTTATTATACGCCAAGATGCATCAGTATTTTGACTTATCTCAGTCATGAAAATTTATTCTTAATAACTAATAGTTCAGATATTAATCGATATCAATTTTAAAGTCAATCCCATTCAGGAAAGAAGGTTTAAAAATGGTTATTTTCATCATAAAAATCAATATCGATTGATCGTATAACTCACGAAATCATATACCATAATTATTTATTACAAATACGAGGTACTATTAAATCCCATGACCTAAATTTAACTCCGCCTGCAGTTCTCTGGGTGAATTGAGTAGCCCAGAGACACTGTTGCCGGTCCCAAGCCCGGATAAAGGAGGAGGGTTGAAGAGCAAGGTTAGCCACCTACTTCTCGTAAAAACGATTCCTGGTTCAAAGAATAGAGAGATCCAAGGTATAAGATTCTACAAGTCATAATCCAAGGAAAAATTGTGGGAAAAAGATCTATTGGAATGAGGAAAATATCCTAACTCAAGAACTTGCGAGAATGATTTAAAGTCAAGTCATCTGACCTATTCAAAACAGCAGCTTCCAAGAACAGAGTAGCCAGCCTCCGAAATGAAGATGGTACATGAGCAAGAAGAAAGGTAAAATCATCATAATTTTTTACCGTGGAATCTTTTCTCCTAACTCGTATCTCTTATCGCGAGTCAACATATCTTGTTGTAAAACCTCGAGTCATAAATTAACAGTACCGCCACGTAGTAACGTCGGACGTGATTAGGGAGCATGCATCCACTAATTTGTTTCGGAGACCAATGAGAATATACCCCCATAAAGATGCATAGAGGTGTGGCTCGTATGTGCATCCTGTCGGTTTCCTAAGGAAAAATATCCTTTGCCTTGTTGCCGTCATTCCTTTTGCTGAAACATTGCTAGCTTGTTGTAGCTTCTGTTTCTCGTTCCTTATCTCGAAAAGGAAAAAAAGGGGTCGGTGAAAAATGTGAAGGCTTTCAGGACGAATGGATAATCAGGGGTCCTTTGCATGTTTAACTCACCCCGTTTCTTCTTCTTCCCTATCCACAGTTCAGTTTAATAAAAGGGCCGAGGTCCTCTTTCTCTTTTTTTTTCTCAATGCTTCAAGTGTCCCTTTTTCGTGCTCACTTTTTTAAACGAGGGTGGAGTGAAAACCGAAAGAGAACTTACTACTCTTCTTCTCTGACTTTCTCTCAACCCTACCAACCTCTCCCCCACACTTACCCCTATCTACCCCACTCTGACTCTGACTCTGACTCTACCCTTTTCACAGTTTATTCGAATGAAATATTTAAGAGTGTGTCCCTGACGTATTCTTAACGAATACATATAAAACCAATGGTGTATATTTACGTGTGTGTCTTCTTAAGTATTCGTATTGGTATTTTTTGTTCATTTTATTTCTATTCTTGTTTCGTATCTTCTCCAACTCTCTTCATTTATCCACGTTTTAATGAACATAATTAAATAGAATTTATGATATTATTTGTTTTAGGAAAAATAAAATATTATTTCAGAGTTTGTTATTTGAAAGATAATCTAAATTGTTCTATGTTGTATTAAAATAATTTATTGTTACAACGAAGTACTATCAATTGAAAATTAATGACAACTAGTTGTTTAGTGAAACACACTTAGTTACATAGGTGTTTCGAAGATGTCTATGAGAAGAGGAATAGTTTGCTTACTCGTAAATACTAATCTCTCATTCTGAAGCGCCTAACGCGAGCTCACTGAAATTGCCGATCATTAAGAGCATCCGGTCGCTGAAACGTCTACTTCAGTTTACGAGACCAGTTTCTCTGCTAGAATCAATTTGCAAGGGCTGTGCATCGAACGACATCATCGCAATCTTTATCATAGTAGTAGTGGTATTAGTAATAGTATTAGTAGTCGTCATCCTATTTACGAGTTAGCTGTTTTTCTCAAAGTTGAAGTAATTCATTTGAGAAAGTTGTTGAAAATTGAAAAGCCCAAATTTAACTTTCTCTCTTTCTAACAACTAATTACTGTTTTAACAATGCGTGTGATCAAGGTATTCTCTAAAGTTTCATATTTTCGTTCTATCCTACGACAACGATAGACTCTTATTCACTGTCTGGAAAGACTAGCACGTGTTTCTAACACAAGTATCTGTTAGTTATTCAACGAAATACTTCTCTGCAAAGAATATTGATGAGAGGTAAATTACATAGATGGCAAACGGCACGTTTAGCGTACTAACTCACACACACACATACACATACACACATATATATATACATATTCACCCTGAATGAAGTAAATTCAACAAAAGTTTGAAGTTTTTGCTCGGTGTCACGTGCAAACCAAATGTTACGTCCCACGAGTGACGTTCAAGTAACCCAACCAACCTACACCCTTCGTAACAAACTCTCATTTATTTCTTTGGAACTTGATTATACGCGTCTACGGGTCTGCTCTGTTACGATGACTCTCAATTATAACTATTATTTTACTTATCTTACAAAAATAAATTCATACTTATTTACGTTTAAACATGAAAAGGAGACAAACCGGTTCGGTAACCACACCGTAACACACGTTTATAATTTTCTTTATTTAATGTCAGTTCAATTCATAAAAGAAAATTAAAATTAAGATTTCTCAGGACCCACTTGTCCAGGACCACCACCAACGTTATTCGTCTCACGTTACGTTCATTGTGAACGTTACTGAAACGTTACTGAAACCTGGCTATTTTCTCTTAGATTTTACTGTCAAGGATTTTGAATTGGAATAAAAAGAATCCTTGATTTCTAAAAAACATAATAAATAGTATGAAAAGAGCAAGGATAAAAGAAACGAGAAGAATGAAAGTTAAAAAAGTGTAGAATACGAAAAAGTAGGTCAAGGATGATTGAGTTTTAGCGAATCTTGTAAGAAATATACACGTTTTGTTCTAACTTATATTTGAAGATTTCTATAATTATTATTTGAGAATAAAATAAATACAATTTTGTGAGAACTTAGGGTACCCCGAATACGTGTGATCAAGTTTCGACAATACTCCATAGCCATTGAAAACGTTGCATTTGGAAATGAGAGGTGAGTCGATGAATTATTCCATACGTCAACGTTTGCTTTTATTAGTTCTGTTTCTCGCAAACAGGGTCGGCTGGTTTGGGTCCTTGGTATTAACGGGACCAAACAGCATTCGTCTGGATAAACACCATTATGCGATTCATTAAAATGCATATGAATCCTCTGCACGAATGGTATAATTTCATAAATGGTAGAAGACCCCTATTCGGAAAATATATGCGAACATATTTTTTAAATTATACATTCTGTTTATCGTTGATTCATATGAATTCTTTATTTTTTTCGAATAAATTTAATTATGATACTTTTATCTTATTTGCAAAATAATATATCGTTCATTTGATAAAATAAAAATAACGTCAACGTTTTAATCTCATCGGTTTCAAGATTAAACCTTCATCCGATTAATCATTTTTTGATATAAGGTTTATGGTTGCATGTTTATTATATCGAACAAAATTGCAATAAGAAATGACACCGAGTAGATGAGTATGGCAAGAAGAAGATAACAAAAAATAAAAATCTTATGGCAAGATCTGGTATTGACACTTAATGGCGTAGCAGCAAAACCCCCATATCGTAGCAAGTAACCTAAGAACCCTTATCATGATTCTTATGAATGCAATCGCTATACTTGTACTATAACGTGACAGCTAACAGACAGAAGTAGAACCGATCTTTCTTACAGAGTGGAAGATTACTATACCTCTACATAAAATTTACTATACTTCTTACATACACTTCTGTTGAATGAACATATTTATTTTTTCTTATAAAAAAATAAATGAAAAATAAAAGATAAAAATCTGCATCCTGAGGGTTTGGAATGAACATTTTTCTTGCTATTTTATTTTTTTCATGGTGTCGGATTAAAGTAATTCCAACGGAGTACTAAGAATTTTGTACCGGATATTAGAACAACATTCGTGAAGGTTTCTTTCTTTTTTTTTTATGTAGATCTATTTAAATTTACATATTATGTTAATGTGAAGTATATTAGATGTGTAGATTTCCATAAATGTAAATCCATTTACGTTTATGGTGAATATTCGTTACATTACCCTACGGTCTACAATGAATGACAATATGTTATGTTGTTTCATGCTTACACGATATAGTTCGAGTAAAAACAGAGGACACAGTTAAACTAGTTCCACGCTGAATCTCCAATCCAAAACCTAAAAGAGAGTTTCACTTGACGTAAAAGAAAACTATCAGGCTGTTTCTGCTGCTTCTTATAATTTTTTTTTTTAAGAGGAAAAGAGAGAGAGAGAGAGAGAGAGTGAAGTATCCACTTGTGAGAATCTGCGTGGTTGTAAAAAAAAAGTCTTATAGATACTTGAAAGATACTAAATTAACATAAACTCGAATACACAGGGAAGTTACTTTAAAATGAAAAAGAAATATAAATCTATGGTTGAACTATTTTTTTTCTATTTGTTGTATTTTATTTTATAGAAAATAATTGGTTAAACGAAAATTCGTCAAGGAATATTAATCTAATCGTTGAATATTTATCTTAAATGTTATATTTAATCTTATCTAAACATAAAATTGCATACTAAATTAAAATAAAATTAACTATGAAAGGAAAATTAGATGAAATATTTTCTTTACTTCAAAAATCAAGGAAAAAAAAAGTCAGTAATAAATATAAACTTGATCTCATTTGAAACATACACGAGTTAGGTCATCGTTGAGTTGAACTAACCCTGCTAGTTTCTAATTTCAAAGGACTCCGTTTGCTTCTTTACCGCTACAAGAAAAATCTCCCGCATATCTTTCATTATGTTTGAACGTTGAACGTTGGTAGAAAATCATCGTGTGTAAACATAATGGATAACCCTACGATCGTTTCATTCATAAACTTGCCGACACGACTGTTCTCGTCCTCGAGAGGATAATAATTAGTCGTGGGAATATTTTTGGTAGAGAGTGGGTATGACTTTTGAAAATTCTTCTTCTTTATCTTTCAAATCTAATTTGTTTAAATGTTGATGACAAAGTGTTGATTTTATACAAATTTTTCAATAAAATAATATGCATCAAGTTAAACAAAATATAATAATTGATTTTAGTTTGATGTTAAATAAATAAAATAGGAAATAAATCCGGTGGAATACGAGTTAACAGCGTTCAACTGAACAATTTGCGTTATGCAGATGACACAATATTTATTCTTTCAATCAATAATCATTATAATATAATAATAAAAAATATAAATTGTAATAACATTATATTTTATAATTATAGGTTTTATTTATAATCCAGTGATATAAAATAAAATAAAATAAAACTCGTGTACTCCATGTGTTAAAAGTTTTATGTTTCGTAGGAACATACTCGTAAGACGATAATCGATAAACGCTGTTCCTGTCTCGAACGAACCTAACTTTGTTCTCTTCTTTTATCTTCTTTCTCTTCTTCTTTATTTCATGTTTGATCTTGCATGTAAAAGTCTTGAGATGTACAAGATGGATGAAATCTTTCTCGTTCGCGAACAAGTGTTGCCTAACGACCACGACGAACGACGACGATGATGATTCGAAGGCTTAAAAGAAATGGATACTCAGTTTAAGTAGAAGAAGACAGAAGATTGAAAAACAAAGAAGAAAAAAAAATTCTAAAGAGAATACTCCGACTAATCCGTCAGCATGGAAACAAAAATCGATATCATAGTCATTTCATGTTCAACGTTTCTCATTCCACCAATGGTCGAACCTTTCTGCCAGACGAGACCAACCCCTAAGTCAACAAAAATCTTGAAGGTTTGACGATACGAAAAAAGGGGGATGACATAGGAGGAGGAGTAGTAATCCGACCCGTCGTTTCCATTTTTCATCCCTTCGATATATTCTTCAACGAACCGTCATCTAGGATGATAACTATTTTCTATAAATGATTAATGAAATTTGTCATTCTATAATAACAAATGAAAAATGAGAATGAGAAATGAGAAGTGTATCTGTGTATGTGTGTGTGTGTGTGTATGTACATAAATTATGCATAGAAAATAGTAAATTTTCTAAAATAGGAAGAAAATTGATCTATCGAATTTTACATGTTTTATTCTTTTCTTATTGGATAATAATTTAATCGATATTTTTTAATACGAATTAACAATCTAACGAAAATTCCAATCCCATCTTCTACTTTTTGACTCGTTTAATTTATTAAAAGTGTATTATTACACGTGACCCAGATATTTTTGTTACCACGGTATACGTCAATGTATCTTATTGGAGTTAAGATCATATTAACAGCAAAACTCTGATATTACACGAAGAGAGAATAGCTCGTGTTCTAACATCCCACGACTTTAACCACATGACAGCCATAGGCCACATAGGTCAAATACCAAAATATTCCTTAGACGGATGCTGTGAATGTGTCAGACAAGAAACTTATAGAAGAATCTTATTTTTCTCTTTCTCTCTCTCTCTCTCTCTTTCTCTTTCTTATCAAAATGATCGTACGTAGGCGAAGAGAATAAAAACCAAAAAATCTTCATTGACACACAATGAGTTTCTATTAGTTTTTAAGGAAGTCATCCATAAAAAGTAATAATAAACTCTTTCCTCCCTCCTGATTGCCAATTTAAAGGATTAATTTAGAAAATATATATCCAGTATTTCGCCTAATCGAAACCATCTTCCCCGATATTAAATTTTTCCCCCCCACAAACTCAATTTGACACTTCCCTCGAAAATATTTGACCTTTTCGAAAGAGTATCGCAACATCCCTCAAAATGGGGTTTTCAGAAGAGGGTTCAAACCATCCCTCTCTCCCTCTAAGTAAGTATTAAAGCAAGTTTAAAGTGACAGAAACAACTCACGTGTAAACTGTTAGTTTATTTAATTATTTGGCCTATCAAATCGTAGCATCTGCCATGTTCGTAGGGGTCGAGTTGCATCTTTTCGATGGCTTCTCTTCGATCGGGGTGGTTTGATTGATTTTTCAAGAAAACCTTTCCAAGAAAAAAGGGGTTGTATAAATCTTCAAGAACTCTTCTTATCCTTGAAAATGTTTTAGAATTTTTAGGAATTTTCAATCTTACGAATAACTGCTTGTTTTTATTTTCTTTTTATACATTTCTTTATTAACAAGTCAAAGAAAAATGTGTGAAACAAAAGCCTCGGGATTAGAAACTTTCTATTAAATAATAAACCCCACCCTTGACCAGTAATAAAGACCATTTACACGTAACGTTTTGTACAAGCATGATTTATAGTTTAAGATAAATGTTCGTAATTAAGGCTTGTAACAGTGAACATGTTATTGCTTGCTGAACCCTATTCAAATGTCAGACGTTTCAAAATATATGAAACATTTTCAAGATACTTTATCGTTCGTATTAAATCATAAATTCCACAAATAATATTATTTTGTTATTATTATATTAGAAAATCGATATTATCTTAATAATAATTGAATTTAAATCAAACAACTTGTTACGTAAAATATAATTCATGAAAATAATTTGAAACAGTGGAATATTAGCTGAACAATTTAAAATTGCATTATCCAATTGTTCAAACAGATATTTTTTTAAATAATAACAATCTTCTTTTATAATATTTCAATAGAAAAAAATATATAAAAATACTACGAGTTGGTTTTTTTTAATTTAGAATAGTATGGTTTAGTAAAATAAATTTTTATTGCATTTGAATAAATTAAAAGATAATATAATTTTGGTAAAATATTATTTTACGAAAAAAGAAAAGAAACATTTTTGGATGATATAATTTTGTACTTTCTTCCTAGTATTATACTACGAGTAGGTATACTTTAAATATAGTAGTGTGTGGTACAGTGGCTCTCCTCGTAGATCTTGGAAAGTCCAAGTCTAACTGCACTTTGCCAGACGAGGACTTCAAACGACTTGTTTTGCGCACAGAGAGTGTTTCTACCGAGTTCTTTCTCTCTTTCTCTTTCTTTCTCTTTCTCTTTTACCATCATCTCCTCCTTCCGTCATTCTTTCTCCTCTCTCGTCCGCTTCCCTTTTCTGGTTGTGCTTTGAAAACATCGAGGATCGTCGAGAAAACCAGTTTACCGCGTACCTTTATAGAGTAGGGTCATAGAGCTTGTCGACGATGACGTACCTTTTCCTCGTATCCGTGGTTTTCCACGAGTCTATACAAACGTATATATAAATATATATACACCTATGTATACCTATGTATATATTCAACTCAAAGAAAAGAGAAAGAGAGAGAGAGAGAGAGAAAAGGGAAACGAATTCAATAGGTTCCACGAAAGTAATAGTTCAATTAATACCTCGTGAACCACACGTGTTTAGATACTATAAATAAATATATTTAAATATGTGTGTATGTGTGTATATACGATGCATATATGCATCATATAAATGCATCAATTCATGAATTAACGTCAATTAAAATCAAACAGGGCAGAAACTTGAAACGTTTCGTATACACGTTTTAAGTTGAAATCATGCTGTTAAATGTTCCAAGTATCGATCTGGGTATTGATAAACCTGTATCATTGAATATTATCTAATCTTATCATACTTTTACGTATTAAATTCAAAAGTGTGTACGCGTATTCCATAAATATCTTCATCCATTTCGTATCATAGAATTCTTTTTCGTTCTTAAACCTATTTTTATTTTATTTATTTATTCTTTTCAAATGGACTTTTAATTTTATCAAAAGGTTTTTTCTCTTATACATATATAGATATTTTTATATATTATGAGAAAATTTGAATTATGTTTAAATTAATGTAAAGAGTGTTTAAATTTAATTAATAAATTATTTATTTATAGTTACATATAGATAAATAAATTTTTGTTTAATTAGAATTCTTAGCACGTTTCCAAAAAGTTAGAAAAATTCTACAGGTCAATTATTCTTCTTTATTTTCTTCTCCTCTCGTTTTTCTTTATTTCCCACGTACAAAACCCAAGAAGGAAGACTTTATTTCTTTCCGAGTATAATTTTGGCGATAGTAGGTTTCGCAAAGTAGTCCAGAATAAAAAGAAGAAGAAGAAGAAATAAGGCAAAAGAAGAATTACGGATTTTGGCCACGGTTCTTGCATGACGACGACCTGCTTTGGATGAAGAATCCTCCAATGGCCAAGAAAACATTAAAGAATGAAAAGAAATTGTAATGTTTCCTTTTTCCGTTTCACGGTTTTAAGATTCAACTCAGACTAGACGTGAGACAAATTGTTTTTAACAATAATGGTAGAATTTATTTTCTTGTCGTATTTCATATCGTCTTTATTTTAAAACATTTTTATCAAATATTTACGCTTTTTTAAATTAAATATTTAAAAATATATCTCAAATAAAAATTTCGTAGCAACCCACAACAACTGCATTCATTTTTCGATATTCGTCTGAACGAAAACACACCATCAGAGAAACTCGAGATAAATTAAATTCCCCATAAAGATAGAAAAGTAGTATCAACTCTTATGCAACCCTGACACACACCGAGGTCAATAAACTTTCAGAAATATAAACCATAACTCAACGGTTTTTACGGAACGAGTGCACCAGAACGTATCATCTGACTTCGGACTTAGGCTAGATTTCTTTTTCCTTTCCAACAAAAAAAGAAAATAATAATACCAGTCTGAAAATTTATTCGTCAATCCGTTAGGACCACCAAGAACGTAGGTTTTATCGTAGTCTACATTTGGAAAAGGATCTTTTTAAATGATCCTTCAACTCTATTTATCTTCTTTTTAGAATAATAGAAAATAGTAAATCATAAAGAAGACAAGATGATCATAATTTATCCCCCGTTGTGTTACCACGTGAAATTTCATTCTTCCTTTTCCCCTTCTAACCTTTTCTTTTTGTTCCAACGATTTAAACGTCAAATAAAACTAAAAATAAAAAAAACCATAATTAGATGTTATTATCTTTTCATAATTAATCTTCCCAAACGAGGAATGTCGGATTTTCCTATTGAATCGTAGCTAAAAATCCGACATTATTTTTCCACCAAGTTAATAAAAACGTTAAACGGTGTAACAAAAATAAAATACGAGTATTAAAGATTAAGGACAAGTTATGAGAAAGATTTCATATAGCAGGATACAGGTCTCGGATTTAGTTTACAACCATAATCGTGAAACTTGCTTCGCGTAAACGTTCTATTTATATGCGTATACTAATTCAAACGTCGGTTATGGTGATAGTGATGGTGATAGTGGTAGTGGTGATGGTTAGTGGAGAAAATTCTCAGCCCCTGAAGAGAAAACGAAACGGTGAGCTTGAAGATACGATAATGGTTGGTCGTGAAGGTTGGTAGGAACTTTAAGTGAAGAGAATGAAAAAGTAGAACCGCCTACGGCAGGTTAAAACGTGTGCACCTGCTCCATATACCCACGGGTAACCTCAAACCGATCCTTCGAAAATAATTCCACGATACATTTAACACAAATACATATTACAAGTAACTCAATAAATCCTGGCTCTGACATGGTACTACTGTTGACAGACCCATATAATTTCTGGATGGTACAAACCTTCAAAGGATACGTGTCAAAATTTCCTAACATTCTGACAATTAGTTTACGAGTTACAGTTACTTTAACGACTCCCTGTTTAGTAATTGACTCCCCTGTTTTGTTTCACTGGCTGAGAATATTTTTTATTCGTGTGTGCAGTAACAGATCCATGTTTCATCTATTGTCATCTATTTCATACGTTTAAAGGTTGATACCATCCAGAAATCATATGAGCCTGTCAACAATATGATAAAATTAAAAATATGAAATAATGGTATCCAGGTGATAGAAAACTAAATGCACAAATCGATGACACTTTTTTGTAGAATCTTCTTTCCCCTCCCAATCGAAGAATGCTTTCATCGACATTGGCATTGACACGCATCGAATACACTGATTCATCTTTTAGAAGGGTCCAAAACATCTTACAGAATCACATAGCGTGTCAGGATACAACAGTGTATGTAAGATTATGTGTAAATGGAATCTCTGGCAAGACCGTGGGAACAGTAATCAGATTTTTTTTTCTTCTTTTTATTTATCGAACGTTTTACAAACTTTCTACACCATTTATAGTCTTCTGGTAATATTTGCGAAAAAGTAAATCAAATGATCTTATCGATAAAACCGTAAGAAACATTAAATTGCAAATTAAACGAAAATTACTTGTTTCCACTTGTGTGGAAGGGGGATTCAAAATGGAAGAAGATTTAAAAATAAGCAGGACGTTCGCCGAATTGCAATTTCACAATAGGAAACCTTGCTGAGACTTTGAAATATTCTCTTATCGTCTACCTTTGATCGCAATCTATCCCAATAGTACTTTGACCCATCCTCTCTTACCTCTCCTCACCTCCCCAGCCCTCTTCCAAAAAAAGAGATACAATTTCTAAGAGTTTTATCGAAGAAATTCGTTGAAACTCTTTCGGCATTCACGTTTTCTGGCCTTGGTCCATCTTTCTTCATCCTCTTTTCCGTATCATCTTTTCTAATAGAAAATTCCTATAACGTTTTCCTCGAACTTTCGACCGAATTTGCAGAACACGTCTACAAAGTAGAAGAAGAAGAAGAAGATTTATTTTTTACTTTTACGTTGGAAGTTTTTTAAAAGATGCAGGAATCTTACGAATGTAAGAAAAGTATCAAAGATAAGAGACAAAAGTATTTTCTACCTTTATCTGTTTTTCTTCCACTCTGATTTGTTCTTTTACGAAAGTAGAAAAAAAAGAAAAGAAAAGAAAAGGTCGAAGGAGGGTGAGAAAAATTCGTTTACGTTACTTCTATGTCCGGAAATACTTCTGTCCAAATATTTTATGACGTTGGGGAAGTTATGTTGTGTTGAGAAACGGTGAGGGATCACACAATTGGTGGTGGGTCATTGGACGATACTTTAAGAAACTTTTATCGCAAGATGAAATCAACAAAAGATACGACCCTTATTTAAACCGATTATAATTCGAAGTTGGATCGATTGTAATAAAAGGAACACATTTTGTAATAAACAAAAATATTCAGATCTAAATGCAGATGTTTAAAATTATTTTGAAGTAGTGTTAAAGAAAAGAAGTGCATAAAAATGATGAAAAATTAACATTGGAAGTGTGTAAAATGAGGATACTTAAAACGATTAACCAACAGCTATTTGCCCAATGAATTTCGTCGATTTCGTTTAACGAAAATTCCTTCAATAAATTACGAATACGTTTTTTTCCCCGACCTGTTACCACCGGGCTCTTTCAAGTCAACTCAGCGGGAATTCTCCTCTCGCATCTTTTTCGATTTTATTTTAAACCATCGAAAGCAAAACGATGGAGAGGGGTTCGCGTACCCGCAGATTCGTCGCCGAATAATTTCGAAGTATCTCAGAGTTGATTTTTTTGAACTTTCAGTGCCCGTATAATCGGTGCTTCTTAATCAACGTGAAACTAATTTTAACGAATTTCCTTTGACCATTCGTCGAGGTTATTTCGATAAATCTCATTGATGATTTTATTTCACTTATTTATTTTTCTTATACGAATATATTAAATTGAATATATAATAATTAAATTAATAGAAATCTTTTATGAAAAGCAAGAAATGATGTAAGAAACAAAAAACCATGTTTTTTCTGTACGAGCATATTTAATATTCGTTTATTTTACTCCTATTCAAGGAAAATGAGGAAAACGTATTTTTTTTCCAGCCAGCAAGGGTAAAATCGTGACAAAGGTAGGGGTGAGTCCTGGTTGGAGAAGAGAGGGGTTCATTTGAAAGACGTCTACGGTGGTAAAACATATAGGGGTTGCTACCTACGAGACCGATCGATTCCTGGCTCCTCCATTCGCCTTCAACCATCGAGGGAGGAAGAGATCCTTTATACCACGGTCAATGTCACGTTAAATTAAAAAATCCTTCCAACAAAACCTCGTCTTTTTTTTTTATTTTCTAACTGGAAACATACTATAGTTGACACTACGAACAAAGATTGTTTTGTTTAGCGAATCCTATTCCACGTTTTCAGGTTGGAGAACAATTCTCTCGATTGTTTTTCCCCACAACTACAAACCGAATCGAGTATATTTTTATCTATGATACAAGTACTATATTTATGCTATTAATTTATGAAATAAATTATTACAAGACTTTATTTATCGCGAAGTATTTTTGTTTCAATGTACCATTCAACGTTAGACAATGTTTTTCGTATACACACACACACACACGCACACATATCTATATACCCAATCCAATATATTTATTATTATTATTAATATTTATTTTTTATAGTTGTGTATAAACATTTATACGAATAATAAAAATATATAAATAAAATAAAATGCAATTATGTAAAAGGAGTAGAGTATGATGTACGACCGGTTTTTGAAGTAGCGGCAAATTTTCTCAACCTTCGCGGAGAAAAACATTTACAAAAATAACATAAGTATATATATATAAGTATATATAAGTATATATAAGCATATATATATAGAAAGAGAGAGGGATAATAGAAAGGAAGAGGATCACGAAAGCTAATGAGATTTTGCGGTGAGCAGTGGCATAATTGGGGGCGGAGTATAACCAATATCAGTACTCCTTAAACTCTTTCATACTTAAAAAGCTCTTATAGTATTTTATCCTTGGACTATACACGTGCTTTTAATGCGTTTTAATTTACCGTTAGTTGGACTCGCGGTTGTTGTTACCTGCTCTTCTTGGAGAAAGGTAAATGGTCAAGGAGAAGGGAGAGGGCTTTCAAACTCCTCAGTTTCCCCTTTCCTCATCCCACCCCATCCTTCTACCTTCCCTTCCTTTCTTTTTCATGAGTATGGCACACGTTAGCTACCAATATATATTATAGTATTCGTTCTTCACGCACGATTTTCTCGATGGCAAAGTTCGCGTATCTGACTTACCAACGTGTACCGTTCGATATACTGTTTTATTATACTTCATTACTCCTCTAGTACCTTTGCATATGTATATGTGTGTGTATGTATACGAAAAATATAGTCTAACGTTGAATGGTACATTGAAACAACTATTTTTTATCC
The DNA here is from genome assembly GCA_023678845.1 of Mischocyttarus mexicanus. Lineage (NCBI taxonomy): Eukaryota > Metazoa > Arthropoda > Insecta > Hymenoptera > Vespidae > Mischocyttarus > Mischocyttarus mexicanus. The sequence continues at coordinate 392,414 of JACGTP010000057.1, read as the reverse complement.
CATATTAATTATATGATTAATAATTCTAAAGATACACATTACGATAAATAATTATTCAATTAATAATAATTTACATCCCATTACAATAATAAAATATATATTTTACACTTGTAAAAATAAAAATATTAAATAAAAAATTGATGAGTTATAATCATTGAGATCCTAAATTTTATAAAATCAATTGACCACTTTTTAATAATTCGAAAAATAATAATAATTACTCTGAAAATGAATTTAGTACGACTTCATTATGATGATGGAGTTGTACCGTACCAACCAATTGTATTCTTTACAGTTACATCATACTACTTATTATGACACGTACTTTACCGTAAAAACTACGTCTTCTAAAATGTAAAAGAGAAATCTCTCAAGGAAGAAATGTCGGTCGTGCTCGCATTTCTCGAGCCTACCCACCGACTAATTAAGAATCACAAGAAGAAGCAGAAAAAAAAATATCATTCGCGGTTTTGTGGGTATCGAAGAAATACGAGATAGTATGTGGTTTAGCATAGATCTTCAAACAACGTTCTATCCATCATGGTCCTTTTATTTCTCTCATTATCTAAATCCCTGCATGTTGTGTGTGTGTGTGTGTGTGTGTGTGTTAGAAAAATTAATACGATTTTTTTGTTTACGTTAAATAGTAAGTTGGTATAAGACACCTATTTTATCCGAGAAACGCCCATGTCGACATGATACGTGAAAATTATTGGAATAATAATTTAATATAATCACAGATTACAGACCGTTTAGTATAATAGATCTAGCATAACTGGTTAATACTATTTAAGACAAACCACGTCATGCCTGTTATTAATTAGAATAGTCAAATATATAAAGAGGAGTATAACCATTTTATCGATTAACAAATACACGTTTGTAAACACGATATTTAAATATGTAAAACGTAATTAAAATGCAGTTACACAATTAAATAAACTATTATTAATTTTTTATCGATCAATATGAATTGGTAACCTTTTTCTCTTCTATTTATTTCACCAAGAAGTTTTACATATTCATCTACATAAGAGGTGTGATCAAAATGTAAGAAAACTTTTTGAATTACGTTGGATTCTTACACTCGATTTTCCTTTTCTTTTTTTTCTTACGTTGGTACACTTGTCCCGAACATATGTTCACAGTTTCAACTATATAAATATAGTACAACCTTATGAAGAATTCTAATATCACTGTGTATGCACATTGAATATTTTCTAAAGTTCGATACTCGAATTTTGTTTTAAGGTTGGAAGAAACGAAGGAAGGAAGGAAGGTGATTAGAGGAAGATGAAGAAAGGGCCTAAGGCGTACAAAGGAACCGCTATTACCGAGCAGAAAATTTCCTCTTACAACCAACGAGATGACTATTAATTATTTGATAGATTATTCATTAACATCTCAACGAGTTAATTTCAGCCTGGAGTGACTTTATTCGATCTGCTATAATATACAGGAGGAGTGGAAAGGGAAGGGGAGAATAGACGATACTAACTGGTCGATCATTAAAACTATTTTCAGTTATATTATTAGTGTCTAGAAAAACCTAAATCATATTTAATCATTTCGAGATTAGTTTAAGAGTCAAGAAAATGACTCGTCTGTTATTTTCGGTCTGGTAGATGATAAAGTATTTAAATATTTGATTATATTCCGAGTAGTATAGCGAGACATGACATACCATAATCGATACGTCATCGATTAGACGAACGAAAATGCAATTCTAATTAGAATTTCCAATGCTCGTGGTAATCAATTTTGTCAAGTGTAACGCACTTCGGTACGTTTCAGCAGCGTTGTTCAGCATCGGCAATCGATTCTTACCCTATTATGGTTATACACTGTTAAATAGAAATTATACGAGACTCGCATAGTCCATCGAACGTGACTACCATCGAATTCCACGGGTAGACGACGATTTCCACGATAGTATTTTCCCACGCTTAGAAAATGCATAACTCATCAGTAATGCATATCTCTCTTCTATGATTATTATTAATAACAACAATAATAATAAATTTTTAAAAAAGAATATATATAAAGTTTTATCTGCAAATATTACAAATCAATTGAAAAGTAACAGAAATAAAATTGGAACGTTTTATAAAATAAATATGCATCAATAAAAATATTGTTCATATATTTCATGAAAAAAATATCAACCATACTATGGAATAATAGAAAAAAAATTAAAGTAAGTACGTATTTGAAAATAAAAATAAAAGTTTGGGATCGAACAAGACTTGAACCTACGACACCACGATTACGAACTTGTGTCTCTACCGTTAGGCTGTCAGCAAGTAGTTTCGGCCGGAGAAATGTTCAGGTATATGTGTGTCCGCTGATTTATTAAAATTTCATTGACCAATATCTCGAAAAGAGTTTAATAGTTGCAAATGGTCCTATGGTAAAATTGATAATACTAATCAACATTTACAAATGTGTAAAGTTTTAAGAAAAATCAAGATCGAAATTACTTGAATTCTTGTTGTAAGGAGAAACACAAACGAATATTATTTGTTTGTTGTCATTGAAATTATCCCAGGTTGTATAATATTTACCTAAATGCACTCTAAGTGGTGTATATTAATTAAGAAAAGGAGAAATTTAGCTTATTTCTAGAATTTTAGTTGTACGTTTTCCTATGGTTTCTGCTAAGAGCCATAATCCGTTAACGTAGTCGCGGTACTGTGCTATTTGCATAGTACACGCATGACGGAATCGCGTATAAATGTATTTACAAGGTATGGGAGTATGTGAATGTTGGTAGTAGAATGGTGGTCGATTCTATACTATGAGCATCATGATTCGTTCTGTCTATCTGTTTCTCTCTCTCTCTCTCTCTCTCTCATTCTTTCTTTCTTTTTTTCTTTTTCTACTTAACTCTATCTCTCTTCCTCTTCTTCCTACGAAGAAACGTCGTTATCCTATCGCTTATGCAAATATCATCAGGCCTTAATCAGACGATAAAGTTGCTTCGCGTGCACTCGGGTATAAATACTATGACGAAATTTGCCGTGAAATTCTCCGAGTAACGCGGTTATGCGAGTTCCCACTATCGTCTCTTCGACTAATGTTAGTTCCTTGGAATTTTGTATTTTGCGAAATCGACAGAAATAATAGTCAGGATCATATTTGTTTCACCTATGTTATAGGTGCTTCACAAAAAACTACAAACATTATTTTTATTTAATACGTGAATTAATATTAAAATATATAACTTTTCTTATTTGTATATTTATTTATAACTATGACAATATTATAAATTAACTATTATATATTAAATATATATTAAAATATATTTACAGTAATCATACGAATTTGACCATAACGAAATAAAAATTGATAAAATATATATAAAGAAAATAAAGAAATAATGTGACTTATGTGTTAATTAGTTTCTGTCGTTGGTAATAATCTTTCTAAGTATCGAGCAATTAGCATACCATTCTTTTACCAGACGTGTATATATTTTTATCCTTGACCGTTCGAAGCAGGAAAAAAAAGAAATAGAAACTAATAAGAATAAAAATGGTTTATAGAATAATATCTAAACAAAAAATATAACATACATGTATACTAAAGATTATTTGAAAGTGTTGGGTTTTCGAAAGAATCGATAAGGTCGACCCGCCTTTAGAATTCTCTCTTGGTGTACGTCACGCACCTTCTACGAACGATAAAACCCGAGCTGGTTGTCACCACGTAACGCAAACGAAATCTACAAGCAAATACAGACAGAAAAAAAGTGTGAGAGAGAGAGAGAGAGAGAGAAGAACTCGAATGAAGACACTCTCTTTTCTTCCTTCCTTTCCTTTTCTCTTTTTTTCTTTCACCTCCTTCTCAATGAGTCATCCAGAATTCCATGACATTTTTCGATATACCAGTGAAATGTTATCCGAGGTCTACTTTTCCCAACTTTAAGTGTTTTTTTAGTAACTTTAAAGAAGATCACCTCTTGCGATGGGTTGAAAAACTCGAATTTTTATTGTTTTTGGTGTAAATTCATTCCTAAACATTTTTAGAATATGCTCGGTTAAAGTGTTCACTTTGCATGTCGGTAGTCTTCGATATTTGGACTTTGAATAAGCCTCCGACTATAGTTGACACCCATAACGAAAGGGTTAATGACACGAAACGAAGAACAAGATATAATTTTCTATGAAAAAAATCGAAAGATTAATTGATTATTTGTTACAATTTTTCTATTTATTCTTTGGTACAAGTTTTAGATAGTTTTTGACATAAACAAATACAGAAAAATGACGTTTAAAGAAACGATGATCAGAGAGATGGAAATAATGTTGCTGAAGAGATAGGAAAGGACCTTTTTCTTGAATATTTTCTCAACTATCAAAGGTCTTTCTATTGTTGTACAATACCAAGAGCACACAAGGTGAATATACCACGCCATTGTCCGTTCAATGCCACGCTTCCCCATTTATTATTCGTCTTTTCCAGTTTCTTCGCGCGTTCAGCAATGCAAGAGTTTAGAGAAATGTATATCTATAGTAATCTTCCATGTATACGTTTAATTCCAACCCTTTTTTCTCTTTCTCTTTCGTTGGTAGACAACAAGTAGAAAGTATTCTTCTTCTTCGTCCATTTAACTTAAAGTTCAGATTTTGTTCAGAGCCTTGTTCAACAAGGGGCTTACTCGTACTTCAAAAGCTTTTCAAGAATAGAATAAAACGATGATGCTTCTTCTTATCGACGTTTAGCAAGCATAAAAATACGAAATAATAAAAAAATAAACGAGTGCTTTTATATTTTATTTCAGACTACCATAAATCTCTGTGTAGAAAACGTAATGTTGAATGGTAGTTTCTAAAAGTTAGACGTTTTATATTCATTCATAAGATTTTGTCTTATTTTTCCTGTTAGAAAACATTTTCCTATAATCTTCTAGTATTCCTTAAAAAAACCACCATTATGAGATGATGATAATAATATTCTTTTGTTAGAGTTAAAAAGACCATAGTCTAGTATATACAATAAGGAGAACATTTGTCTGACATCACGAGTGTTAGCTAATAAAATATACAAGGTGACAACGTTTTATGATACCTTGACGTATCATTATTATTATGAAACACTAAATTGTTATTATTTTTTCCTGTCCCATAAATATTTTAATATTTATTAAATATAATAAAATTTTTAATCTAAAAAAACAGATCATAAAACAATCCTACAAATAAATATATATTCTAAAAAGAATTTTTATTGGAAAAGTTCAATTAGGTGTCCTTTAATTTTTACGCGAATAATTCGACCGATAAAATCAAGCTCGCTGTAAGCAAAAATTCATTGGCAGAATAAATTGAATTGAAATAATTCTTTAAACTGAAATAATTTAAACGATATTTAATATTAGATTTAAAAAATTAACACGAGAGATTAATTATTAAAAATTCTCTTTTAAAAATAACTTGTTGAAGATAAATAAATAAGAAAGAATTTATAGTAGTGGTAGTAGGAATGTTTCAATACGAAAAAAAAGTAAAGGTCGAAACATTCCAACTATTTTCTACCTGAGGGGCTTAGATTAAAAGAAAAGGGAAGGTTTCTTTAGAAAATAACTCATCAATATTCTGAAAGTGCTTTCGCACCCTACGACTCTCGAGTGTGTTGATTCGATCGATCTATCGATTTATCGATTAATCCAGTAAATAATATCTGTCGAAGTAACATTTGAACGTTTTTAATATTGACTAAACGTGACGTAAGAGATTACAAAAAGAAAAAACAGTAACTTCCTGTTCTCGTACAAAACCCTCCTCTGTTCTCTCGTAAAAAGAAAAAAAAACCCTAACTTCGGGACTGCAAATATTTATCTTCGCCATCTTGACCAGGAGTGGCTGGTTACCATCTTCTACGACACCCCCTAACTTCTTTTTCTCTTTTTTTTTTGACGAGATAAAGAATAATTAATTGCAATTTTAATTTGATTAACAAAATAAGAAATAAAATAACCAAGATTAATATTACGATTATCGATAATCGATACATTGAAAGGATTGCTTTTGGAATTTCTACAAAGTCAAGGTCAAGTTTAATAAAAAAAAGAAAAAACAGATCGATTATGCGTAACATATCATTCTGGTATTTTTTTTGCAATAATTTACGGTTTAAGTGGTTCCTTGAAAATGTTTCATGCTATTTGTTATTATTTTCACGAGATATGCTTATTAAAGGGAAAGGGGAAGGGTGGGGGGATCAATAATTGGTGCGGTGAATGTTAAAAAAGGAAGAAGAAGAAGAAGAAGAAGAGGAAGAAGAGGAGTAAGAACTACTGCTATTCACGCATTTGCCGTACACGCGATCAAAGAAAAAGAGAGGGAAAATTGTATGGAAAAAAAAGAAGAAAAAAAAATGGTAGAAAGATAAATGCAATAGAAAATACATCGTCGTATATTTTTAATAATAATTTTATAAAATTTCTATAAACTATTATATCGTACTCTTGAAAGGATGTTTAATGAAAATAAATTTAGCTTAGGATGATAATAAAATACGATAAAAATTTAGAATAAGAAAAGAAATAGTATACTCGTATCGATATTATTCGTAGAAATATAACATTTATAAGATTAGTATCCAAGAATAATAATTATAACGAGTCATTACTAATTGTCTCTCGTTATCTGAAGATAACAGAATAGTAACTAGTTTTAGTAGTAGATAATAGTAATATAGTAGTATCCTAATAGTAACTAGTTTTAGTAATAAATAATAGTAACTTAATAGTAACTAGTTTCACAAGTATTTAAAGTTGTTTATTACAATTTAAATATAACGTAATTATTTACATATATTAAATTGTAATAGAAAAAAAAGGTCAAATTTTCTCGATTAAAAATTGTAACAAAAAATCCGACATTATTTTTTCACCATATATATAAATATATTATAATATTGGAATAATATTTATACCTGATTAAGAGTTGTGGGAATGATGTCAGGAGTTTGTGGTAACATTTTGAAGCGTTCGTTCCGTAATCGTATTCGAGTTCACACCTTCGATCAAAATAATCTGACGACAGCACATGCGTTCGGTAATAACATAATA